>VBVR01002614.1:0-21517 GCA_011638315.1 Tetramorium parvispinum
AGTGACTTTTTACCGATCGAGCATTTTTAATTTTCGATTTCCAGTATTAAAGTACAGACAATATATAATATGTACGTGAACTAATTTACTGCTATGTTTTACCTTTCTATCGATTTCGCATGTAAACACATGAAATTTTCACACACAAAATTTTCGTACTCATGTCACCTTTTTCTTAAAGTTTTGAAAAAATTAAGGGGATGCTGGAGTATACATATCCGTCCGTGATATTTAATATTAGCGGTACAACTTTTTATACATACGTATAAATCTTCAATTAGAGATCTCATTACGTGAACGCATGACGAAGCAGTGCGGGAGATGACGACGGTCTCTGATGAAATTCTCGGGAAAGTCTTTGTGGAGCATTGGATAATTTTTATTGTAATATGAAAAGAATAGGTTTCTGCATTATCATCTGATCCTATTATTTTATTCAAGCCCATTGTGTAAGCCAACGATCGGTCTCATGGTAAAGACCGGAACCAGCCGGGACTTGCCAGGATAGCTGCTTTTAGGTATCTCTCTTGTATTATAATAATTCTCTCAGAGTGATAATAATACGTGCATAATATTTTAGTACAACATAAATCTTGAAATAAGAGTTATACGGATTA
The DNA here is from genome assembly GCA_011638315.1 of Tetramorium parvispinum. Taxonomy (NCBI): domain Eukaryota; kingdom Metazoa; phylum Arthropoda; class Insecta; order Hymenoptera; family Formicidae; genus Tetramorium; species Tetramorium parvispinum. Next base: position 618 of record VBVR01002614.1, read on the forward strand.
TCGACCTTAATTTTAGTTCATATTTTCAACGGAATGGAATAAATATGTGGGCAATGCGACATAACCTATCTGCATAAATACGTAGTTTTTTTTATGGTAGGAGTACAGAATGCCAAATACTTATCTCACAAAATAAAAAAACATATAGTTTCTATAATTCAGTTTATACTATTATATACTACGAGAAAAATATATGATTTAATATATTTTATATGTAAAAGAGATATGTATAATTCATACATTTACATATAATTAAAAAAATATAAATTTATCCTTTAACATTATTACAAGAAGCTGCATGATTTATGTCCATTTTGGAAAATGTTTTTTCTACTCCCATCTAATATTTTTATGCTCTCTTTTCTTTTTGCAGTGTGTAAGCGATATCACATTTGTTAAATCTACAAATTTGAGCTTGTACGTGAGTGCGTTGATAAAGCACACATAATGGCACAGGGAAAACTCAAAGTTAAATCAAAGCTACCATCGTCGGTAAAGGCTAAAGCAAACAAGGCTAAAAAAGGTCCTGCTATCCAAAGACGTGGAAGTAAGTGATTATGAGAAAGCAAGCTTTCTCAAATCGTAATGATATTGCTCTAATATTGAGATTAATAATATATTGTCTCTTTCTTAAAGATGCCCCTGTTCAACCTAAGAAAGCAAAATTGCAGGAAGCGCAGAAGTTGAAGAAGATGATCTCAAAAACGTTGAACACCGCGATGGAAGATGACATACGAGAGAGAGCCTTAGAAGGGAAAAAAACCCTCACGAAAAAAAATCCTTCTAATTCGAAAAAACAGTGAAACGTTAATTGTTTTAATACTTATATGTATATTAATAATATGTATATATTTTTCTAAACGATGTTGTTTTGTTTGATACTATTGGAAATCTATTGGAAAAAGAAATTAGTGAGGAAAGTGAAATAACTTCATTTATTACGTAAGTGTAACTAATGTTTAGAGCTTATATTTAAATAACGTTTATAAATTACTTACAAGCAAATTCATCTATTCGATTGGTTTTATCTTATCAGAATAAATATTGTTTAATAATATTACCTAATTTACAAGGAAATATACAGGAAGCCCTATGGCACTCTATGCCTTTCATACTTATAACAAGACTCTGATGTAATCTGTACGTCGGAATAAAAGACTTATGTATTGTCATTTTATCACTCTTTTGTGATAGAGAAAATCGCCAGAATAATTTTAAAATGTATTACTGTATATCATATATTACATCTTCTTAGCCGGTTCACTGGTAATGACGTTTATAGACGCACCATGAATATTTCTTCTAATTTTTAACGGATTTGAATATAACTTGGTACACCGGTGCTTTTTGGGTCGCTGATTACAAATCTGAAGTCAGATTTTTAAATTTCAAAATGGCCGATCCAATATGGCGGACCAAAAATTAAAAATTTCTTATAAGTTTATTAATTTTTATGCAAATCAGTATCAGTATCCGGGGTTTTTTTGAGTCGCTGATTACAAATCTGAAGTCAGATTTTCAAATTTCAAAATAACCGATCCAATATGGCGGCTTCTAATGATATTCAATTTTGAATACTCTTACCTCCGTTATTAACTGGCGAAATATTATCACGATCCAGAGTGCGCCACGGGGACGGTACGGAAGGATTTTACACTCCATTTTTTACGTTTCTTTGTTGTTTTTAAATTTAAAAATTTTTTTGTTCCTTTGATTAGATTTTTTTATATCTTTTGTTATTTTGTTATTTTAAAATTTCGACCCTTGATTCGTCACCAGCAACCCAAAAAAACCCCTTATAAATATAGTTTCACGTAAAATACATAATTATTCGGTCTTACCACTTTGGCACAAAACGTTGGTTTTGCGTTACCAGTGAACCGGTTAATGTTCTGTTGTGTATTCTCTAAATCACATTGTGTCAAGGTTACTCCAAACATTGCAGAATTGGTTCTTCTGGTCCCCGAGAGATCCTCTTGGGATAATTTTATGGAGAAGCGACCTGAAATTCGACAGTTTGAAAAGTACAATGGAAGGATGACAGTATTAGGATTATTTTAGATTTCGAAGCTTTACCACTAATAAATGTCCACTCTGCCGATTTTTATTGATCGCCGTAGTAATACCAGTCTTAACTTCGATAACTCCTTCCTTACCGCTGACTAGTTTATGAGACACACTGGAACGTGATATTGCAAATATTAGTAAAATTAAAGTGTAAAAAATAGATAAACAACAAATACTTTAGATGAATTAGATTTTCATTAAATATATCATTAAATAAAAGAACGAATATAATGTTAAAAAAATTTAAAGAATATTTACGATTCGGTATTAACGATCTTGAGAATATTCGGGTTGTTGGTGATATCGATTGCTTTCGTTAATGCTACTATTAAATGTGGAACTTCTAAGATCAAGTCACCCTGTGAAATAGAAATTTGATAGAAATATGATTCATCTACTTACATTCATTAATTTTAATAATTTAAATTTTTACTGTTCATTTAGTTTATTCTAGTTTGCTAAATATTAAAGGATTCATTTTTATATTAAGTAATTTATCATTTGCTTATACTTTTTTTTATTTTACAATACTAGCATTACAACATTACGAAATATTTCTGTTTATTTAAAGACGAAATTATTAAGATTTGTATAGAAAAATATTAAATATAAAAACCTTATCCTTTTTCAATTCGGGTGGTATTCTAACGACGAGTAAATTATCCGATTTTCTGGTAACGACCAACTCCTCGATAGCCTTGTAAAGTAGACGATGCTTAAGCTTGAAGGTCTTAAGGTGATGCTGGATACCGGCATTACAGTCATTTTGTACTGCAATAAATCATCGAAACGGCTTTACGGAGTGTCTCGAAAATATATACGGCATTCTTTGTTAAAATAAGCACTCTCTCGCGTGGTTTATACCCGTGTCGATCGTATTTAATGACGGGCGTCTAAAAGAATAAATTTTAATTTAAATTTTCGTTTTATAAAACTTATTATAAATGTACAGATATTATAGAAAAAATGAGTGTTGCAATCTTTTTGCGAATTTATCTTTTACATTTATATTTTCTCCGGATGTTAAAATGTTATTGGTAATAGCTCTGTCGCAGTGCTTTGTATTCTTCACCGAGACGATCGGTTACAAATCTCGGACCTACACTATTCGCGTAAGATTTCTCCTTATTCTTATATAAGTATAAGAAACGCGGCGAGAATCTTCAATTCGAAGTGTTCCTTGTCCTCTTTGCTTATCGTCATTCGATAATCACCGGCTATGTAAAAGTCGCTCACTGGTTTCCCGCACGCGGGATAAAACAGAGAAGAGCGGCGGGACTAGAAGAGATCAGAAGAGCTCGAGAAGAGACGTAAAAACAACGTTACGGAACTCATGTCGACAAAGAAGATATACGATGTCACGCCGGAGCAACGCGAAATCGCGTTGTGGAGAGACGCGAAGCGGAAGCAACTGCGTGAAATGTACTTGAGGGATTCAGGCCATCCGACCAAGAGCCTCCTCGTATGTATACGTGCATTTAACTTAACCTATAGATCCATAAATATCCACAATACGTGTCTTTGCGCACGATATTTACGTTTTCCTATGTTTGATATACTTTATTTATTGTTATCAGTTACTGAGTAACAGTATTCGATTCTGTCATTCGCGTTTAAAGCCAAATTCCGATATTTGTATTCCTCGGATTCGTGTACTCAGAATTCAATATTTTTAAGAAATCTAATGACGTATAATACTGAAATAATAATAAAAGTTAAAAATTTTATCAAATCTACAAGAATTATAACGGTACATGTGATTTCTCTAGTTTAATCAATTGTATGTACTTCATCTATACAGAAATTATGTAAGGGGCAAATTCATCAAATATGGCAGAAACTATAAATATATATTGTATCTTCATACTGCATAACTTGTTGATTTAGAAATTAATTATTAATAAACTATCATTCTGTGAATATAGTTTGATGAAGGAATACACAGATACGCCTCTGCGAAAGCAGCGATAGAGAGATTTTTCGTGCCTACAGTGGTAGGATACATCACACGAGTTGGATTCATTGCAACTTTAGTCGTTGGAACTGCATGGGGTTTGAAAACTAGAAGGGTAAGCAAGATGTATTTAATTAATATAAGTAATATAAGTACATATGTAATATAAGAAAAATATAAAGTACTGCAAAAAGTAAAATAAATATTAATGCGTATTATTTGTATGTTTTCTCAGGATAAGCGAGAATACTTGTATCGTACTGGGCAAATCAGTTATGCAGACAGACGGCATAGATTCTGTTAAATGATTATTTTTTAACAAGGCAGTTGATGTATATAGTTAGATAATACAGTGAAATAAACTACTATAACAAGCAATATACATATATATTCTCAAACATAATGTATGTCATTCGAAGAAATAAGGTTGGCAAAGAAAAATCGAAGATTTTTTAAAATTTATAATTAAAGTTCGATTAATATCAATTTCTACCAATGTCGATTAATTTTAATTTTTAATTTACTTTTCGTCTTTCTCATTTTTAAGAAAAGGTAAATAGAAAGTTAAAATTAATCTGTATTGATAGAAATAAAGAGAAACACCAGTCTTAAATATAAAAGGTACACATGTATAAAATATAGGTTTAACACGATAATTAAAGACTACATAGATTTATCACAATAATTGATAAACTTTACATATAGATATTATATATTTTCTCTTTACAGAGAGAGTAACGTTTCTATTCTCTTTCTATTACCGATCCTCCAGTTGCTTGTCGCGCGCGACGACGGCATCGTCGAATTTAACCATATACGTGGTTCCTTTGTGCCAGTGTGCCGTTACCTTAGCGGGCTGCAACAATATTTAAAACACTTTTACAAATGTTCTATAAAAATATATATATATATATACAAACGTATTAAGAATCAATTGATGGATTATCTCGATAAATGGACATGCGGAGCCACTTACAAAGCCACAATCGCAAAGTACAGCCTCCACGATACCGGCGACGAAGGATGCGCAGTTCAAGCTCCCTTTATCTTTTGGCACCGACACAAATTTGTTTACCAGGGATTCTTTCTCGATAATATAATAAGTACGTTCATCGTCGTTTGCATGCTCCAGCTTGTCGGCCTCCCGACCGAACAGGGACTTCCACACCGTACTCTTCACGAACAGCAGCACGTTAAGCAGCTTTATCTCGCGTTTGCCACCCTTCTCTCGTACCACAAGTAGATCTGTTATCCTGTGCCCGACTTCTGCACCGATCTCCGCCAATCTAGTCACAATACGGAAAATAATGTTAATGAACGTGAGACGGTGAGTGATAAAATATAATTTGCCGTACTTACTTATTCTGTAGCTCTGGAACGGTATAGACTCTGTTTTGACAATATTGCACCAGTTCGGAAAACAGGAGAGCAAAACAGCTCAAACTAACCTCCCCTTTACCCTTGCTCAAGGACTTGTCGAGGATACTGGTCCGCGGTCTTATCGCTGATATTGTGATGCTCGACATCTTTATATAATTAAATATATCACGACGATATTTTTACAAATATATCGTCGAGAAGTTGTAATGTGCCGTCAAAATGTTTTCGTCACAAATGTTTTCACACTATTGACATCTCCTTGCGATTAATCTGACATCTGTCGGCACTCGAGTGATTGAACTCTGTTAATAATTCTTTGGTATAAAATTCAAATTTCTTCAATAAGTAAGCAATTTTATTTATTTTAGAAACACAAATTTGTATTTTACTTATGTATTTGTAGAATTACAGTTATCTTAAAAGTATTTTATTTAAGCATTCTTTGTACGATTTATTTAATCTTCAAAAATACTTTGATCTCTAATTAGGTAAAAAGGATGTATAAAGAATAATCGATCATCTTTGCTGTCGCATATGCAAATTCATAATAAAATTCGATTTATATTTATGAAATATGGAAACATTACACATAATAAAAACAACATAATTAAACATTGTAATATTGTACATACAAGATATATATGTATACTTCTGTAGAAAATATTTTTCATCGTTAATGATTTTTGCTTTTAGACTCTGACGGACAGTATTTCACATCCTCGTCCATATATACAAACGCACCTGTTAACAGAACGATCACATTTGTAAAAATAGTAAAGCAAGAGGACACACATAATAATCACAATATTTAACACACTTTTAAACTTACTTTACGTGATAATCTAACTTGCAAGAATACAACACCATGCCTTGCACATCCGTAACAGATGTAAATACTTGATTTGAGATATCTGCACATATGGCACCATCGGAATACGAATAATTGTGGATAATAAATTGCTGATCTATTCCCACGCTATATATTTTACCATCCTCAAATTTCACACCTGTTGGTATTGTACACTTTCATAAAATCTTACAAAATTTATGGAATACGCAATATATATTTTTTAACTTAAAAAAATTATATAAGCAATTACTGACCAGTGATTTGTGCAGAATGTGCGGACGCCGTGCTCCATTTAGATAATATTTTAGCCGACAATTTACTATTTTCTGTTATGCATATTTGAAAATAGACGACACTGAGGAGATTGTCGTCGCCACCGGTAATCAAGAGATATTCATCTTCATGCATATGGTTTAAATCAAAACAATTAATTCCTGACTGATGCAAGCTAAATTCTGCGAAAGGGGTATCATTGAGGTTCACAATATTCTCGTTTCCAGAATCTGTATCCTCATATATTTTCAAGACGATGTCGGTAAAATCGAAGAAACGTAACTTTCCATCCGTACTCATGGTTAACACAATGACTTTGGATTCGTGTGACAAAATATTTATCTTCAAAATGCAACGATCTACATATTTAGTAGATAATTTCAAATATATGTTGTTAGTTACAATATCATATACAAGTAGTCTGCAAGAGAAAAAGAGAACGGTATTATTTCGTTATTTCTATTAAGCACATAGCGCTTAATGAAATTAACAAATTAAATTACCTTAAATATCCATCTGCACAAGCTAAAAAAACTAATACATGATTTAGTTCAACAGAAGGGTAATAGGCACAAATATCCATGTAACGTATCTCTGGTTCTACACTACAAGATTGCTTAGCTTCCAGACATAGTTTTGGAAGATAAAAATCATTACAGAGCATATAAGAATAAATATCAGAACACCATACACGTGTTTTATTATCAACTTGAGCACGATCTTGATCATGATTTTGATTATCTTCAGCATAATATACATCATGTGTTTTGTCGAAATTTAATCCCCAAATCTTCAACTGTGCCCTTCCTCCACCAGAAAAAATTAGATATTGAAACACAGATCCGGACAATTGAATAACACTTATGCATTTTATACTCGAAAGATGACCATTGTAAATTCCTACATTTGTGAAGGAGTATTTTTCAAAATTGTATCTACATTCATCAACATCGCTGATACGAAGAGCGCAGTCTTCACCACCAGATATAAAAAATATTTTATTATCTATTGAAATGTATTGCAAGCAACGTGTCTCTTTTATGTGAAAGCCATTCTAGATTAAAAAAAAAATAGATGTAAAGAGGCTTTTAACAATTATTTTGATTTTTAAAAGGATTAATATCACGTACCTGTAAAATATGATTTGAAGAAAAAAGAGAAAAAGATAAATCATGTAGATAAATCTGTTTATTTTTTATGTAAGCAAAACTTGTTTTTGTACAAGATAGTATACAGTCCCACGATCTATGACCGCCACCGCAAGGAATTCTGACGACTATATTTTCAGTGATCAAATTATATATTATAAATTCCACCTAAAATAATAGAAGAGAATTTGTTATTATATATATATATATATGTTATTATATATATATATATGTATATGTATATGTATATATAAAGTTCATTCTGTACCTGTTTAAAACCAAATATTAAAACAATCTCTTTTTTTGTCTGTTTACAGCCTGTTACATACACTTTTGACATGCCACTAATCCAATCCATTGGCATCTTTTTCTTATGTAGCATCAATAACGGCTTCGTGTTATCTGCACGGACTTGGTAAAATCTCAACATTCCATCGCGTCCAGACGTTATTAAGTTTCCTTGAAATATATCGAACGACTGGACACCCATTTTACCATGAACTTTAAGCAGTGTTTGAATAGGTTTTATAGGAATATCAAGATCTTTAGGACTTTCCGAACTTTCAGGTACATCGAAATCTTTCACCTTATATGAATACACATGAATATTTCCAGCTCTGTCTCCACATATTAACATTCTTATATCGCGAGACATAGTATGTATATCAATAGCTGCAGTCAACCAACGTTCTCGATTGGGTGGTAATATGTAGTGTGCAAACAAATCACCTAAAAAAAACTTTAATGTTAAACGTTCTAAAATACATTATGTCATAGTTGCACAACTGATACACACTATTTGTCTGAAATAATTTCAAAAGACCATTTGCTCCACATGCTAGCAATTCATTATCGCTCAACCATTGTAAAGAAAAGATTTGTGAATTTATTACTTTTTTTTCCATATATTCCTGTAAAGTCCCAAGATATTCTAAAAATATATTATCAATTAATTAATTTCATTATTTAAAAAATTGAATGAAAAAGAAAAAGATATTTATAACAAAAATCTATTGATGTTAATATTAAGATTTTTATAGTAATAAACATTTCTACCTTTGTATATTAAAACGTATCCTTTTCTAGATGCAAGAGCAACGAATTTGCGATTTGGAGAAACTTGCATAATATAATATTGATTTTTTGCTAAGTATATAGTATTTTTAGGCACCATTTCTTTGTTGTAATATAATAAAGTACCCAATTCAGTAAAGACTAAAATTGCGCCATCATGTAAGTAGGCAATATATTTTGGAAAATTACACATATCACTGCTAGGTAAAAAACTTATTTTTGGGCTTTGATAATTTTGAAAAGGTTGCATATACACAGATCCATCACCACCGCCCACATATATCGTATTATCTTCAGACACATCAATGCTCCACATAGGTGCTTTACAATAGATCTTATCAAATAAATTACCCGAGGGCGACCATTTGCATATAAGTGAATCCTGAAACAGTAGAAAATTTTAAAGAATACATACATGTATATAAATACATTGTAACTTTTATACGTAATTTAAATCTCACTTCTCCTATTGTTAAAACAATGTCATTCCTAATTAAAGCTTTCCAAACTCTCGCTGTATGTATGAACATTGCTTTTATTGGTACTATTTTTACTGTTTGCCAGTTTACGTTATTGCTTTCGGAATTGTCATGTTCTGTTAATTTCCAGAATCTCACACTTCTATCGTCGGATGTGGAACAAATAAATCGCGAGTACGGATCACAAACAACAGAGAAAATAACACCCTAGAATAAATTTACAAGTAAGATACCTATATTGAAATTTTGTTCTTCTTGTTAAATGATGGTCAAACCTTGTGTCCTGTTAAACGATGCAAAACTGGCACACGTTTATTAGTATCATGTCTATTGTCTATTTTCCATATTAAAATTTCTTGAAACACCGTTCCGCTGAAAATGATTAAATTCTCTTGACAAGTTCCTGATATAGAACCGCCATAGCTAAATATTAATTAAGAAAATTTTCATGTCTTCGATGTCAGTTATCTCTGTAAGAAATTAACAAAGATCATGAAAGGATACAGTATACATGATTCTTCACAATATATAACTTGAGAAGTTTTATTAACTACATCATATATGGATACATAATTATGAGCGAATAAAATTGCCAATTGCATTTGCTCATTAAACGATATCCATTTTACGGCAATTATCCAATCACTGAATTGATCAATACTTTGCTTGCTAAGTCTGTAAAAAAAATATTGTTTATTATACACGAGATGTTTTAGATTTTAATAGTCAAGTTAATATATTCTGTGACTAAAAATAAGAAAAAAAGATTATAGAACAAAGATTTAAACATAGATCCAAAACTTCTCTAGATTTATGTACAATTTTTCTTATTTCTATCCATACATCATACTGGTTCTTGACTTTTTGGATCATATTATTCTATTATATTTAAATTAAATATAATACCTTACGTCGTTCGCAATTTCAACAGTGCTGCAGATACATACAGACTTGGCGCCAAATACAGCCAATTTATTATTTGGTCCCGCTTCAATGCCGTGTACATTACTTGGATGCAGGCAGTCGATTTTACGCACAAATTTGCAATGCTTATATAAGTAGAGCATGGATCCCATACCTGTGGCAATAAATGAGCATTTTACGAGGTTCTAAAAAATTTCTAATTAAATTTTGTTTACATCGAATTTGCCTTGTGCATACAAAGAACATTATTGGCTCTCTAAAATTTCTCTTAATTTCGAACAAAATTATTTCTACAATACTAATAAATTATAAAACTCATAATCATGTTCATGTCATCTGAAGTATATAATATTGTATTTTTATTTCTAATTAAATTTAGTTTATATCAAATTTGCTTTGTGCGTGTAAAGCATTATAGGCTTTCTAAAATTTCTCTTAATTTCGAACAAGATTACTTCTACAATATTAATACAAATTATTAAACTCTCATAATCATATTCATGTCGTATGAACATATATAACATGTATTTTTATTTCTAATTAAGTTTAGTTTATATCGAATTCGTTTTGTGCATGCAAAGAGCGTTATTGGCTCTCTAAAATTTCTCTTAATTTCTAACAATATTTTTTTTACAATATTAATATAAATTATGAAATGTGAACTATATAACATTGTATTTTTATTATTTCTAATTAAGTTTAGTTTATATCGAATTTGCCTTGTGCGTGCAAAGTATTATTGGCTCTCTAAAATTTCTCTTAATTTCGAACAAGATTACTTCTACAATACAATACAATATTAATATAAATTATGAGACTCTCATAATCATATTATGTTATCTGAACTATATAACATTGTAGTTTCATTAATCGCAACTAACCCACAAACACAAGATCTCTCACGCATCGTATAGCGAGAACGTCCGTGCGTAAGAATAATGACGACAATTCGCGTGGAGGCGGCGGTACTTTGTCCCTTATTAAAGGAGAACAACAATCAACGAGCGGTTCCATGACTCCACCGACTCCTCATGCTCCTCAGCGTCGAGCGATTTCGTATCTTCGCACATGTCACGTGCACGCGAGACTGACAGACAGGTTATATTCGCGTGGCAATGACGGACGCGCTGGACGTAACATGGAGCATAACTTCCGAGTGGATTCACCTGTAAATTATGTGGCACTGAGAGGCGAGCTCGTTACCCGAGTAATCAGGCGAGGTTCGTACTGGCGCGCGACGTGATCGTCATCGTCGTCGACGGCGGAGAGAAATTGTTCGGCGGTTGACGTGCGAGGGGGAACGAGCATGTGGGTGTTCGGTTATGGTTCCTTGATATGGAAAGCGGATTTTCCATACGAGAAGAAGCTCGTCGGCCACATCAAGGGATACATCAGGCGCTTCTATCAAAAGAGCACCGACCACAGAGGCGTGCCCAACAGGGTACGGTATCCCCTCGGAGAAGAGACTTTTGGTCTCGAGGCGGATTTTGCCAGCAGATTTTCCCCCTCAAACCGGCCTTCTCGTCCTTCCTTTCTCACCGAGGGAAAGGAAAAGGAAATGCTTTGCTGCATTTTCATCCTACCGTATTTTTTGAATAATGCAAAAATATTTTCGTCTTTTGTTCTCCTTGGTCAATTGCATCAACACTTTTGCTTCGCATAGACTTTAGTCTAAACTTCTTAATTAAAATCTTGAAATTCAATGCTGAGATAAAATAATTGTTACAGTGTGCTATATAAATAAAATATCAATCAGTATCTTACTAAAGAAAGAAAAGAAAAGAAATCTTATTGAAGAAAGAGAGAAAGAAATTAATTAAACAGTCAATCGTATGGACTGCTAACATAATTGCTAAATTTTCTTAATCAAAACCTTTATATTTATTGCTACAATAAAGTAATCGTCGAGTGAATCGCAGCCTTTGATCAGCATATCGATATGTAGCTTATCTCTTTCGTTATAATATGTTAAAATATATGTTAAGTTGTTAAAATCTTAAAATACTACGCCTTGAAAAGAACGATAGGAATTAGTTGGCTCTTTAACTGCATTGTTTTCCTTTTACAGCCTGGACGCGTGGTGACGTTGCTCGCCTCTACAAATCCCAACGACGAGGTATGGGGGCTCGCGTACAAGATATCCTCCGAGAACATCGAGAACGTGGTGAACCACTTGGATTTCCGAGAAAAGGGTGGCTACATCAAGAAAACCGTCCTCTTCTATCCCTGTGATTTCTCAAAATCCAACGCCAACGTGTCTTTGAACGATCTCACGAGGACCAGCTTCTCGACGGACTCGCTGTCGTCGGCTTCGGACGAAGCTCCGTTCTATCTCACTATCTACATAGGTGAAGAAGATAATCCGAATTTCGCCGGGATGGAGAACGTGGATACCATCGCGAGGCACATACTCGTTTCGTGTGGCGTCAGTGGCTCTAATGTAGAATATCTTTATAAACTGGCATCCGCGATGCGCACGATAGCGCCCGGCGTGCAAGACGAGCATTTGTTTACCTTGGAAAGTGCCGTAAAGGAATTGGAGCAGGAAAAGGAAGACTCCTTGGATTTAGAGCAATTTTCATAAAAGATGATTTAATAGATGTATTGAAGTAGAAAAACGTGGTCAATTGTGTGCCATCGGTCCGTACGACTTATTTGATTATTTAGTTAAATTGATCCTCTTATTTAGAGAGATTCCAATTAAGATTGTGTTTCTGTAGCAAACTGTAATAAGTATTTTATTTTAGCGATGATTTTTAAAGTTTGCAAAGTGAAACTGTCGATGCAATTGGCCGAGGATTAAGAATACGAAACATTTTTGTATTGTCCAAGACAGTAGGAAAAATTATAATATTTCCGTATAGTTATAAGCACACAAATATTTCTAAACCAATGATAAAAAGTATTTATCAAATAAATCATATTTTCTCATAAAATAACCATAATTTTCATGATTTGAAATTTTCACAATAATGATATTGACACTTGCAATAAAATCATGAATTATCTAATTCACGATTTTATTCCAATTTATCTATTTTTGTCAATTCATGTCATATGAAAGTAATTTATACTGCTAATTTTCTTGCAATAAAAGTTAAAAAAAAATTTGTATTTTTCGGCGGGAATTTGTTCTAGATATATATCGACGTAGGAATTTTTTAGATTTAACGTTTACCTTCATGAAAATGCATGCCAATTCAGCAGCCAATTACAAACGCACTGCAATATTAGCGGGATTTTCACGCATGCTCGTTGCGATCACGTGCGACTACGCGCGAAAATCGCAGAGAAGTCTCGGCAAAGAGACGGAGGCAAGAGAGCGAAGTAATATTATTCAGTATTGAAATTCGCAGGTGAATCTCCACGTGATCTTTGAGGAACGATCGGAGAAAGGCCAGGCGTTCAAAGGTGATTTTTTTTTTCTTTAATCCAGTTGGACGTGGCGTTCGACGCGCATGCGCGTAACCTCGAACCCGGCTAGCAACAACGCCGGCCAATCCGCCGTCCGGACGTGAGATTCGAACTTGAACGCTGCAACGTACGCTTGATTCCGTCGTTGGCTTTGCTCGGTGACGTTTCGCTCTGTTCTCGCCTCCGGAGGTTTTTGAGCAATCGGGGCATCGAGCGCACGAGTTTAAAGTAAGGGTGACGAGATCACAGGGGGAACTTTGGAGTACACGAGTCGTTTACGTGACGAGAGACGTGAATAACGAAAAACGCTAAAGAGCTACGTAAGTTCTTCTGATCTTTATTTTGATCCTGCGACGACAATGTTGGATCTGGAGCACTTAATTGCTAATTCAAGAAAGATATTTAACTGTGAATGTTGATAGTAGTCTCTTGTTGTTAAAACAATACCATTTTTTATGTGATTATAGGTGCAAAGAAGTTGTGTCAATAGATGAGATCTCCAATTTTATTGAGTGCTTTCCAGCGACGACACTGTGTTAAGCCCTGTCTACACTGGAGGATAATATTACTCGTGTCTCATCTGACTAATCTTTTTTACTACTAGACTTAGATAAGATTCTTGCCTGTCTACATTATGTATTCGGATAAGCCACAAGTAGGATCATCCTCCAGTCTAGCTCTAGCATATCACAGTGTCGTCTGTTTACATTGCTGGAAAGCGCTCATTATTTCCTTGATGCCAGAAAGTTTTTCAGATTCAACATTGACGATGAGGAACAATATTTGTTAGTAAACTGATAAAGTAATATTCATTGTTGTAAATGCAACGATTGCTATTGTGCTTTTTAAATTGATAAAGATTTTTAAAAAGTTTATAAACAATAAGATTGAAACATGTTTGAAGCAATTATATTTATTTCTTGTTCTTTGACAATTATATTTTTCTAATAATATATTCTTTGCATTTATTTGTTGAATTGTCATTAATCACGACGTAGCGCGTGAATGATTAAAGTATAAACTGGCTATAATTTAGAAATAAAGATATATAAGTTATATGTTTAATTGAATAGCTTTTGTTGATCTCAATGTCAAACTAGATACATCTCCAGAATATTTGAGTTTTAAATTCTTATGTTGCAGATTATCATTGGATGGTATTTGGATTTTAACTTATCACAGTGATCTTTATGACTTGATATACCAGTATATTTTCCGCGCTATACATCTCGCACATTGAAATTATGGAAGATTTTGAACTACGTGCGCCACAGTGGGTGGACTTTAACGAGACTCACAGTCCAAAACCGATATCAGATTTCTTTGATAAAACGTGTGTACATGAACCCAAAAAGGACTCGACTCTTGAAAATACAGAGAATGTTCAGCCTGCTCAGCCTGCTCAGTCTCACTTGGATGTTACATCTGCTATCACAGTGGCTCAAGCAGACTTGAATATTCTAAAGAATACTCCTATCAAGGTAATCTCCCCGAAACATCGTAATAATAAAGAAGTAGTAGCAAAGACCACTTATGACCAAGTGCTCAGTGATGCATTCAAGAAATTGGAGTTCTGTAAAAAACAGCCTAAAATTCGAGAACCATTGAACAAAATTACTCAGGAGTCTAACAGTTTCAAGACGTCGAATATATCTAAAACCGCTAAATTGTCCAGATCTATCGGCTGTCGCAGTATACCGAATAAATACTTACAATCTGGACAAGATTCTGTGACAAAATTTAAAAAAATTAATAAAAGTATTTGCATGCCGAACAATGACACATCTGCATATACGAAAGCAACTTCGATCAATCAAGCCGTGTTTAAGCAAGATGGAAATCTCGCTGAAAATGATGACATTTCCAAAAAACCAAACAATCTAACAAATGACTCTAAAGATGAAAAAGAAGGCAATAAGAAATGTAATGAGAAAAATAATGAAGAGCATGAAAAAGATATTAAAACATCTGATGAGACAGACAATAAGGAAGAACACAATGATGAAGCCAACAAAGAGTTACAAGATAAATCGGAAGAGTCAATAGACAATAAGGAACACAATGATGAAGCCAACAAAGAGTTGCAAAATACATCGGAAGAGTCAACAGACAATAAGGAAATCATGGAAGAGGATAATCAGGACGACATAGATGCTGCGATCGAGAAGGATCAAACACAGTCTTCGAAGCCTGTAGTTCTTACTTGGTACAACCACAGACGAAGCCTATCTCATAAATCCAGAAAGTCAGTCAACAAAAAATACGTCAGTATGGCGGAGGCAGTGTCACGTTTCCAAACCGAGACACCCGAGCGTTTCCGCACCAGAAGCAGCAAGTCGAACGTGAGCAAGCTGCTTAACGTATCAAAGACGATGCAAAACCGTCTGAGACCGACGATACCGATTTCGCCGGCGCTCATGTCGAAAACCAGGGCGCGTCCTGTTACCGTGCTGAGCCGAGAGGAGCGCGAGAAATTGGAAATAGAGGAGATGAAGAAACATCAAATAAAGGCCAATCCGATACCACCTAATGTATTGCGAAGATCACGAGTAGTGACAAGAGCTAGCAACGTTGCAAAAAAATCGACAGTAGCCATGAATAATTCTACGCAGTCCAATGAGAAAGCTTGTGCCACAGGCGTACCTCAGTACAAAAGTCCGCTGCCACATCGTGATAAAGTGTTTGGTTCGAAAAACGTGGTCACGAAGGTATTGGTGACTGATCCATCAGGTATCACTGTAGGATGTGAAGAGATGCTGTTCTTGGGAGTACCAACAGACACTAATGTTACGAAGAACGCGACGCGCATCATGCCGTTCAGCTTCGAGGCGCGCAATAAGGATCTGCAGCTAAAGAAAGAACAACGGTTGAAGAGTTTGCAAGAAGCTGACAAGAACACGAAGCTGGAATTCCACGCTAAACCGATGCCAAATTTCTCAAAGCCACCGACGCCCAAATTACAGCAGCCGCAGCAGAATGCAAAAAGAGCTATCTTGCCGTGTCCATTCAGTTTTGATGATTGGAACAAAAAAGCGTTTGAAAGAAAGGAGCAATTGGTGAAGCAAGTACTCGAAGAGGATAAACGGGCACGCGTGTTCCGCGCGAATCCGGCACCAATCTTCAAACCCGTAATGGTCCGCGGTAGATCCAAAGAGAATCTTTTAGCGAAGGAAAAGAACACGACAGGCGAGCAAGCGGAGGATCAGGAGAATAAAGAGCCGAATATTGTCTCTTCGAAGATAAAGAGAGAAAATATTTCAAAGAACGCCGTTTGCACGATTGATAAACAGAAAGCGCCATTGAAACCTTATCCGCTGAAATTGAACACTGATAAACGGGCGAAGGAACGATATGAGTTTAACGAGAAGCTGAAAAACAAGGAAATGGAGTCGGAAACAAAGCGACAGGAAGCGGAAAAGAAGAGACTCGAATATGAAAAAGAAATGAAGGTAAAGTTGCGCAAACTAACAGAAATAAAAGCGAAACCGATGCCAGCATACAAATCGCCGTTAATTGTTAAAGCAACGAAACAACTGACCAATCCGCAGAGTCCTGCGTTTGCGAGTAAACTCAGATCAAAGCAAACGTGAACGGTTACCTGTTGATTAAAATATCTTCCTTCAAAAGTATGTAATATTGTAACTCGCCCTTATATGTTTATATAAAGATTATAAAACATTACATGTTATGAAGAATGATTAAAATAATGATAGTTATAAAAAAATTATAGACTATTTTATTATTTTACAAAATTTACTATTTTATAGAAATGATTATTAGATTATTAGAAAAATATAATATTAAAATTTGTATGTTCATTGGATATCGTTTTATTTATTATTTTATTCATTTCGATCCAAACCGATCTAAGCTCAAAACGTATAATCTTTAAAAAATAATCAACAATTTTCTCAATAATCTTTTATATTTAATTACCTAGTAAATTATAATCATTCGTCAATATCAACTTGTACATGTATATGTACATTCATACATACATATGTACATTCATATATATATATATAGATTTGAATACATTTCCGTCGGTATATTACATACATGCATCGAATTTCTTGCTGCACATAATTAAAATATATCTTGAATATGATCAGAATATTTTTAATAATTTTTGGAATTTTTTTCTGCAATGTACTATTTTTTAATGTTTTTCATAATTCTATATATAATAATACGAAAATTTTATTAAACGACAAGTGTATAAAATTAAAATCAATTGTACAAAACGCAATAAAATAAGTATTACTCAATACTTCTGTTATGCGCATGATAAATGAATATTCCTTTTTGAATATTGACCTACTTTTTAAATAATGGTAAGCTATACATGTAATCGTAGATCATGTTGAACAAGTGATTTCGATGCACTTACAAATATATTATTTTGCAAGTGATAACTTAGCAATGTACATGTACTTGCATCACGTATAATTAGAATTTACAGATAATGCGTTGCTAAAATCTTGTACACATAAACATTCCGATTTACAGGAAATAGTCTGCACTATGTACGGCTAGATCGGTGATCGTTTAACACCATCGTTAAGGAATTCTCGTCACGTTCGGTCACTTATTTTTAATGTGAATGATAACGACAATGTACATGAATGACACCACTATGCGACGATTTCACTTGGTCGCGTAAACGCTCGAGTAGTTGAGTTTGTGCTACTTTGCGTTCGTTCGCGCACTATACCAACTGCTCCGAACTGGTGGCACTAAGATCGAGCAGACGCCACGCGGCCTTGGGATTGAGTTCCGTTCGGTCGCGACATAGCACCCAGACGTAATTGACTCGCATCACTTTCTGAGGATCTCCCTCAATTACCTTATGCTTCGAGTTTCTCACGCACATGATTTGCTGAGATTGAAAGCTAATTATTAAAACCGGCCCCTGTTCCATCATCTTGCCCATCACCAGATCGACATTGTCGATATCTGCAATCGATATGTTTTCCTTTATTCTTTACAATTTCGAAACAGCATCGTATAATTCACGAATTATATGTACCTAGAATTTTACTATCTGAATAATGGCCTAACTTCTTCACTTCCTTGTGCGGTTGCGAGATTATATTGTACGGTCCTTCGTGACACCAGTCCTTGAGAACTTCGAGGTCGCCTCTGACCATCGCCTCGAGGATATTCGGGATGAAGTCCGTCTCGCAGTCCTTCAAGAATTGTATCTTACTAAAAGTGGGATCCAGGTTACAGATCTCTGTAAGTGTCTCCGACAGCTCCGTCTTTTGAAACAGTCCGCCTATAATGTCCGAAACCTTATCCGTAAGTAATCTGGAAGCGCGTAGTACGGCATTATCTGACTCGTCG
This sequence comes from Tetramorium parvispinum, assembly GCA_011638315.1. Lineage (NCBI taxonomy): Eukaryota > Metazoa > Arthropoda > Insecta > Hymenoptera > Formicidae > Tetramorium > Tetramorium parvispinum. The sequence goes on from VBVR01002614.1 coordinate 19,527, forward strand.
TATTTCATCTTCCAGTCCATTACCTTATTCACGTATGGATTATTGTCCTTTAAAAAAATATCCGATATGTTAGACAGGGGCACTCATTAATCTATCGAATATTGCTTACACATTACGTAAAATTTATCGCGAGACATTGTACCTTGAATTTTTGCCAAGCGTTAGAAAACATGTAGTCCTTGTGCATTTCCACGCCTGTTGTAGTTTGGTCAGGCATAATTTCTCTAGGTTCTATCGGCAGTTCTTTTCTCTTTCTAAGCTTTTTAGGCGGAACGTAAACTTTGCCTGCATCAAGCAACAATGATATTTAACCTGCTTTCTACTCTCTGTCTATTCAGCCAAATCTATCTACCTAGAATCCCATGTTGGTCAAGTTCATTCCGTACGGCCTCGGCGGTGTGCGATATCGTTTGAAATGCACCGGTCTTACCAAGCGCCTGACTCTTCTCGGAGATTGTCTCTGCCGCGCCTTTCGCCGATTTCGTAATCTCTTCGCCCAGCTGACCGGCACGCTTGCCTATTTCACTCTTGCTCGCCTCTTCGATAACTTCTTGCATCTTTTAAATGTAAACTCGTACAGTTGTACATATATTACACTGTCGCATAATTGACATTGCGCGTATACATACCTTTTCTTTAATCGTATCCAATTTTTCTTTGATTACCTCCGAGCTTTTATTGGCCTCAGACTCTACGGCTTGGAATTTCTGCCGCGCCGTTCGCAATGCTTCCGATTGCTCCAATTTCTGAGCTTCCTCTCTGAACTTTTTCAACGACTCCTTCATCTCTTTGTTCTTCTGCATCTCCTGCTTGATATTCTCGACAAACTGAGAGAGAAAGCTCGGCCGCCGTGCCGAGTTCGAGTACGGTCGAAGCTGCAAGAGTATCATTTGCTTACCACTGACGTCGCTTATTATCGCGGCAAGGAACTTACCGACTGCATTTGTACACTGAGCAATTCCACCGACGTTGATGGAAGCGTAGGCGACAGCACGCGGTCTCTCGAGCCATCTCTCAGGGTTCTCGTCGATCGCACCAATCTCGCGGCTCCCTTCAGGCTCACTCTGCATGATGCGACGTTCTGCAACTGTTGCAACATCAATTACAATCCTCAGTTTGACGACAATTCGTGTAAATTTATTGACAATTGAGCGCAAATATTTTACTTTGTTAATATTATTCAACAATCGTGCTAAAGGATAAATTTTGCGGAGAAAACGTGTGTTCGTGGGATGTATATATTTTATTTTTGATGCGATTCATTAAATAATCATAAATATAGCTAATGCGATTTTGCAAGCAAAGAAAATTCCATGAGCGGTTCCAACGATCGCGCAACATCACGCAATCTCTCGAACAACCCTCGTCGAAGGAAGCTCTCGAGGAGGAGTTAACCTTCACATCAAATGAGAACACCGGCTCTTGAAACAGGATCGTGAATGTACGCGTGACCGTCGAGCAGCACGGGCATGGCGTGCCGCTCGTGGAACCGAGTCACCGCGCGGCGTCGATTTAGTTAGCAAATTCGACTTATTTACCATTTTACGAAAGATTTGTCGGTGACCCTCGGCGAAGAAAGGTCCTCGTGAATGCTCCGAATGCTGATGAGTCGCACAGTCGCGTCCTCTGTCGGTCGGGAATCGGAGATGAAGTTAGCGCCGTCAGATGGATTGGCGGCTCCGTTTTACCTAGAATAAACAACACTAAATAACCTAAATAACCAAGACGTCTGTTCTTTTTCTGTCAATTTCTACTAATTTAGATTAACTTTTATCTCGATTTAACTTATTTTTCATCTTTTCAAAGTCCGAATTAAATAATGTGATTTCGAAATCTTACGATTACGGAAAAACATGTATGATGGCATGGAGGTAAGAATAACAGGAGAGAGCGTAAGCTGCGGGGTATGAAACTGGAGACGTGGGACGAAAATTGATCAACCAAGATGGCGACCATATTGGTAGGAGAAAGATAACCTCTGAATTTTAGAG
>VBVR01002615.1:0-21515 GCA_011638315.1 Tetramorium parvispinum
TTACGAGTTGTACGCAATATTACTGTAATATTGCAATATTCCTATAATATTGCTGCAATACTGTGTGCTGTGTGGGAACTATTGTAATTTTTTATTCTATAAAGAGATTATCTATTAAATTATCTATTTATAAAATATCTAAATTAAAAATTAACAAGACAATGAGAGTCATTGCAATTATTTTGGAGTTTATAGAATTTAATCGCTGAAGGTGGCTCAAACTAAACTGAAACTTTTATGTTCTGATTCTACATTTTCATATGAATTGTACTTATTATTATATGTATATAATAATATACTGCAATGACTCCTATTGTTTTGTTTCTCCTTAATTTCTCAATTTTATTTATAAAGAGAATCTCTTTATATATCTCATTAAAAAATATGTCACTTCTGTCACGTTAACATGATTAATAAGACACATACGCATCGGAGTATATGGCTCTGGCTTAATATTCGAGCTCTCGAAATTGTTTGGATTTGAGAAAAAGTCCCTGAGGATGGGCAACTCCTTGCCAGCCTCGCATAACTCGGCATGCAATTCCAGGGCCGTCAAGAGAAGCTTCTCGTTGAGAAGCTTCGTGGCCATCTCCTCGTAAGATATCGACGTCCTTGAGGCCGCATATCCTGCAATAACGGCGGATGTAAAGAATCTACCTAATCGTCGATTACCTCACAATTACAATTAGCTTCACAATCAGCGCTCCGTCGTGTGATCAAATAATCGGCACATATTGCGCGAGATCCGACAGACGGGAAGGTTACCTTTGTTGTTCATGGACAGAGACTCCTTTACTTCCTCGACGATACTCGCCATGATGTCAGCGCGCTCAGGTATTCCTAAGGAATGACATTTCCATTCCACGTGAGACGATATTGGCCCGTCTTGCGTACGCTGCTTCAACGTTAAACACAACACATATGTAACGGGAAACGATTATTTATAGTGCAAATACAATGACAACTCATCTGACGGACAATGTACAATTGTTATATAGATTGACGACTCATGCGAAAAGTGATGATTCGCGATGACGCGTGGAGCACTCTTGGAGCTCCTAAAATTCCCTATTGAGCGGCCAATTAAAACTCAAGCTAATTGTCCGCTTGGCGTAAGCGATTTCTGAGCGGTCTTTTCAAGTATCTTTTAAGAGTGACTTCCTTTTATATTTCTTAGACAAAAGATAAATTATATAACTTTTATAAATTTGTAATATATTAAATGATTTTTATTACAATTCATATATATGATATAAAAACTATAGATACACGATATACGAGATAAAAAGATACAAACGTCAAACTGTATATGTATAATGCCTATTGTTTTTATTTTTGCTTTTACATTTTTAATTATGCAATATTAAGAATTTACTAAAATTAGTCGAAGTATGATTTCTGATTTGATAACATAAATATAACAGAGGAGTTACTTTATTATATCGATTGCGATATTGTTTTCCTCTCATATTACATATATTCAACTTGAATGTTTTATCTCTTAAGTCATTATTAACGTTTACGAGTGTGAGGATGTACTTCGTAAACGTCGCGGCAAAGTCTTTCTGAGTCCACGTTATTCTACAGATGTGTCACACAGATGTCAACAAATCCATTTAACATTAGAAAATTGGGCATCATTATCTTCTAGAGCGGCTTCGGCACGTCGCGCTTCCCTTCTGATTCCGTTCGAGGTCTGCGAACGTCGGAGATTCAAGGGAAACCGTCGTCGTCCTCCTCGGCCATCTCTTTCGCTAGCTCCAGATCCTGTTGTTCCCTCTCGCGGCGCTCCTCCGCGGACTCCAAGTCCTTGCCGTAGGACTTGGGCGGGTAACGCATCGCCTTGACGCTCTGGTTGTGCAGGTCCAGGCAGAAGGTGATCCTCTGATGGAAGGCCAACAGCGGCTCCTTGGTGCAGTAGATGTCCGTGGTCTCCTTGCTACGCATATAGCCGTTCTCCGGGTCCAGGGTAGCCTCGATCACCCCGTCGCGGATCGCCTTGGCCACGATGAACTCCGCGTCCACGCTCGAGTCCAGACCTAGTTTGCGGGCGATGTCGGCCGGCGATATGCGCGAATAGGAGAGCCCGATCGAGCGGATCGCGGTCTTGATCACGTTGTGTCGCAGTCGCAGGATCAGCGTGAACGTGTGATCCGCGCGGAACTGCGGGCCAAAGTTCTCCAGGACTTCGCCGAAGCGCTGCAGGTTGCCCAGGCGCACCGCCTGGGTAAGCTGGAAGTACGGGGCGAGGGCCCGTCGTAGGGCCGCCTGGCGGAATATCTGCCTCTCCGGAATGTCACCGAGGAGCAGCTCCACAGCGACCGCCAGCTTCTGCACCGTCTGTCGGAACCCGACTGCTGTGGTCTGCGGCGCCTTGCGCATCGCCTGCACCAGGTACTTGTGCGCGGCCGAGTACTCCAATCTGGCGGCCTTTATCCTGCCGAGATAATAGAGGAAGCGCGCCCACTCGTTGTTGCTGGCCGACTCGGGGAAGGTCGACTTGAGCACCAGCTTGTCCGCCTGGTCGTAGAGATTGTAGTGCAGGTAGTTGCGCAGCAGGCAGTTGATCAGCACCGCCTGGCCCTCAAAGTCGTTGCGCAGGGTAGCGGTACGCAGACGCAGGTGCAGGAAGCCGCGGATCTTGTCCAGCTGATCCGTCAGCTCGTACGCGCGCGAGTGGTAGAAGTAGCACTTGGCGGCGATGAGGTCTATGGTGCGGCGGTTCTGCGCGGCGATCTTCTGGACCAGCTGCTCCGAGCACTGCACCGCCTCGTTGTACTTACCGGTGTCGATCAGTCGGATCAGCACCAGCAGATGGATGTAGCCGTCGATCTCGGGCAGCAGGGACGACGAGGAGCTGCGGAACTTCTGGGTGACGGCCTGGCAATCGTCCACGTCCATCGGCTCCTCCACCCAGGCGAGCAGGGCGTCGCGCTCGGCGGCGGACTTGGTGTAGAAGCCCGTGACGAGGCCGCGCAGCACGACCGGGTTCAGGCGGCGGCGGGTGTTGGGCAAAGCGCGCAGGGCGCGGAGGACAAAGCGTGGCTCCTTGTTCTGCACCGCCTTCTCGATCTGCCGCGTGTGCTCGCGAATGTCGCAGAGAGTCTGCATATCGGTGTCCCGCCGCTCGCCCGCGCCGTCACCGTCGCCGTTCTGCCCGTCCGGCGCGCTCGTCGGATTCACGTCCACGTCCATCGCCTCGACGTTTCTGCCGCTCGGCACGCCCATCGCGATGATCCGCTCGCGAGATCTTGATTCCGTTTACGTCTGACCACTCTCGTTCACGGTCTTCAAGGGACGAAGCTCCGGATGACCGCTCAGATATCTATTATCCACCTCGTATTTGTGCAACTCATGTAACGCTCGGTTTGAGGTTAGGACGCCCGAGCGCTCATTGGTGCGCGCGATCTAGGGGAATTTGGGGGAGATCATTGATAGCGCGTGAACTAGATGAATTTGATGACAGAAAAAACTGAAAAATTGAAAAATCTACATTTTTTCTTAGAATTTTTTATATACATGTGAACTCTGAAATATTTTAAGATGTTTAAGATTTCTTATTCCTATAAATTTAAAAAAAAAGTCTTAAATCTTCTTTTTTTTAGATTTTGTAAGGAACAAACTTGTTTAATAATCGCGACGAACATTCGGCGACAGGTAACCATGGCGGGAGCCGGTTCGCGCGTAGAAGAGTTAATTAATTATTTCAAATCGCATAATAAAATCCGGGAGCAGCAGAGCCACTCGGCGAAGGTGCACAGCGTAGGATGGAGCTGCGACGGCAAATACCTAGCCTCGGGCTCCTTCGACAAGTCCGTTTGCATATTCTCGCTGTGCCCGGATCGTTTGGTTAGTAAAACATAACCTCTAATGTGCTCCCACGCAGAGCGTTCTGCCTTAAAACGAATGTCTCTTCTACGAAATTTCTCATAAGATGTTTTCATCACGATATTTTTATCATTTTCTTCTTTAATTATGTATTTCTTTTTATTTGTCAAATCAATAATTACAGTGGACAACTGTATGTGTAAAAATGCTAATATATGGTAAAGGGAGACGATTCTCCAACGAAGCCCGCTTGTGGCACTCAGACTTGAATTTAGATCCATCGCGCTTCCCCTTTTTCCAGCCTATCGATATTATGGAAGCCTGATTTTCTTCTGGAAGAGAAGTCAGTCTCTCATCGGTAGGCGGTCTAACTAAAATGAAATACATACGGGATGAGAAGCCACTGGGATTTGAACCCAGGATCTTTCCATTACTAATCACTCGCGTTAGCATGGAACCACGTCATCCGTGTAGCTGGTCTTATAGAATAAATATTTAATATAGCAGCTGCTCTTTTTTTTTCTTTTTTTTTGATAGTTCTTAATTTGTAGAAAATGCTGTACTTTTTTTCAGGGCACATGATTATGATAAAGTCAATATATTGTTTGTTTCTTTTCCTTAGATTAGCTACCCTTCATAAACTTTAGGTATTAATAAAAATCTTGTAACACATATTTTTTTACATCTGTGTTCATTTGACTTTGAATGCTTTTCAAAAAAATTACATTTGGAAGCTTTAAATTTACCATATTAGGAGCCAGTTTTTCCAACTTCTTGGTAAACTCTAACTAATAACTTAAATCATACATCTGAACTTATCTAATTTGAATATATGATTTATATATTTTTTGAATATAAAACAAAGATGTTTGTTTAGGATTAGTTTTTCTAACTTTTTGTAAGCTAACTAATAGTTAAATTATACGTCTTTGTTTTATTTTCAAATTAGACAAGTTCAAATGTATGATTTAACTATTAGTTAATTTACCAAAAAGTTGGAAAAACCGGCCTTAAATAAGTCATGATCGTTATGATAATGATATAAATAGAGAATTGTAAATTCTCACATTTATTCTTAAGAATTTACAATTTAAAAACAATTTATTAAATATTCGAAATGCCTTCCATCATCCTTTATATTAAACTATGTTAATATTATAATATTATAACGTGACTTTAATCGTAGATTTATTTATAAAAATCTTTAATAGAAGTCTTTTTTTTTTATTTAGAAACAGGAAACTACTTTTAGAGGACACGGCGGTAGCGTAGACCAGTTGTGCTGGCATGCCTTCTGCCCGGAATTACTATCCACGGCGAGCGGAGACAAGACGGTTCGCATTTGGGACACGAGAATGCAGAAGTGCACGGCGAACATCAGCACCAGAGGGGAGAACATCAATATATCATGGTCGCCGGACGGCAACACGATCGCTGTGGGAAACAAGGAGGATCTGGTCACGTTCATCGACGCCCGGGTGATGAAGATACGCGCAGAGGAGCAGTTCAACTTCGAAGTGAACGAGATCTCGTGGAACAAGGACTCGGACACGTTCTACCTGACGAACGGCCAGGGCTGCGTGCACATACTCAGCTATCCGGAGCTGGAGCTGTTGCACGTGATTAAGGCGCATCCCGGCACGTGTATCTGCATCGAGTTCGACCCGACCGGCCAGTACTTCGCTATCGGATCCGCGGACGCGTTGGTCTCCCTGTGGGATGCCGACGAGTTGTGTTGCTTGAGAACGTTCTCGCGACTGGAGTGGCCAGTTAGGACTATCTCCTTCTCGTACGACGGGCAGCTCCTAGCTGCGGCTTCCGAGGACTTGGTCATAGATATCGGTGAGGTGCAGACTGGCGAGAAGATCGCCGACGTCCCAGTAGAGGCGGCGACATTTACTGTCGCGTGGCACCCGAAACAGTATCTCTTGGCTTATGCGTGTGACGATAAAGATTCTTACGACCGGAAACGCGACGCTGGTAGCTTAAAGGTATTCGGTTTCGCAAACGATTGATTTTGTTTTGTATTTTTTGTTCCGGATTCGTGCTGCTCTCGAAATATCGTCTTATATTTTATATTATTTTATATATAAATATAAAAAGAAGATTGTAAATAAACTTGAGAGATCTCCCACAAACATTATATCGCAGCGATATAAAAACTGGACTGTGTTTCAAAAATTGAATATAAATAAAAAAATAGAAAATTTTATTTATATAAACGCGAATGTTAGGGATAAGATAAACTTAATAAGATGTAATGATAATGTACGTGTATGCATGATAAACGAGTGTAAAAATATTTTGACCTATTGGACAATATGTATTAAAATTCTGAAAAATCATTAATATAAAAATAGGCTACACGTTTCAACTAAACTTTGTATATTTTATCTTAATGATCATACTTGGAATCGAGACTTATTGATCAAAATAGATGAGAGTATGTGAAGCGTAAATTTGTTGACCGTTCGGTCGGCATGGTTACCGTGTTTGACTCAGGTTTACCCGAGACCACGTGAGTCACGTTTTGTTTCATTCGTACAATCGTCAGCGGGAACTTCGCGTTCCTCTCCCTGGATCTTGTCCTGTCTTCTCCGATGGTATTCATCTCGCTATGGCGGAGCGGGATGAGACAAACGCCATTTGTGAATGCCAATACGTCTCTGATGAAGATGCACAGGAGACGAAAGACAGCTTTAATAATATCCCTAATATTCACGAGATCGACGAGGAGGAAAGCGAGACCGAAGAAATGATAACTTTAGAGCTGCCAAATCCTTCCGCTTCGGGTAAAGAAGACGATGATGAGATTGTACAGAAGACTAAGGAGACATCGGACGATGAATCCGTATATACAGGCGAGTCCTTCTGCTCCGACGAGTTCTGCGACGAGTCCGAAGTCACGAATGTCACATCAAGATCGCTAAATTCCTCTTCTGCGATCCGCGGCACTGATCTTCAGCTCAGCCGGAGTTTGGAGGAATGGGACAACGGGGGAATTAGCGAGTCAACGTGGAAGGACGATCATCAGGATGAATCTTGCTCGCTCAGTAACGAACCGTCTCGCGCTTCCACGGCGGATAGGGACAAGTTTGTCAGGTCGAGGAGGTGCAAACGATGGAACATGAGCTTCACCGACGAGGAGATGCGTAAGATCGAGCGGGAGAACGAGTTGCTGCTGAGGAAGATCATGGCGCAACAGAAACCTCGACATAAAGTTCTTGGCGAAGATATTGTTCAGTCTAGGACCAGCAGTTCTGCGATAAATAGGAAGAAGTTTCAAAAGAAGATAGAAAATGACAATATGGTATGTAATTTTCGACATCACAAAAACATATCAAAAGTAGATGGATGAATATGCATTTGTGTACATCTTCCTTTTTCTATTTTTGTAAATAAATTAAGTAAAGTAGCAAGAGACTTATAACGCAAACTTCATTTGTAGCTGCTGCTCCGAAGAATACAACAAGCAAAATCGTGCGTTTTTACAAACACATCGAAAATGGGTTGCAGACTGACTTTTTTGTAAAGTTTTTATAATATTGGAAAGAAAAATTTGTGTTATTCCACTAGAAAACGAAGTCAATCACATTAATCGATTGAGATTCAATAAACTTTAGAGATATTTATATGAAAATAATGGGATATAATAAATTATGGAATTATTATCATTTTCCAGTATGCAGATAAATATATATCAGTGCTTTTGAAAAAACTCACGGCGTGAGCTTTAACACCGATAATCTGGAAAAAGTTCCTATCTTCTCGAATATAAAATATTGCTGTGCTTTTTTGTGACTTCTTTATTAAAACACAACGATTACCAGTCTTGAAGAATAGGTACACATTTCTTTCACTTCATATTTTGTGTATACGGCGCAAATCTTGTAAACTTGTCTCTTGAAAATTTGCTTGAAGATATCCTCTACAAGTCAAGACTATAAAAAATCACAGTTCTCACTCATCTCAAATAACTTAATTATCACTCATGGTTAATATCAAAATCGGGAACTCTCGAATATTGTGATATTTCTCTTTTTTTCTTTCTTTTTTTTTCCTTGCATATAAATACACGGGCGAGTATCGTAAGAGAAGATAAAAGGGTATATTTTGTGTGTCAAGGAGCAAATTATAAGTTTCTGTAGCAATGTATAACAATACATGTTCCTTTAAATTAATATGTGCTGTGATTACAATATGAAATTGTATTTCCTTTTTCACTTTTTATATTCGATTTTGTAATTCCACATGTACTATTTCTATTTCACTGTAATTGATTATCGGTCATATTCATCACTCTTTATAACAAACCAAAACAAAAAAAAAACTCATTTATCCTGCTCGAAATCTTATTTGCATATAATTTAAAAATATCTCATCAATTTCTTTAAATAACGAAGAAATAGAAAATAAGAAATAACATCTAGATTTTGGTTTAAGAGACTGCACGAAAATAATTCGTTTCAGAGACTATTCACTTGCGTTACTATCGTACAACGTAATAGTAACAATTATATCACAAAGTACGCTCAGCGTAGTAGCAACAAAACAACAATTTCCGTGAGTTCAAATCTGTTAGCGCGGCAATTATTTCGCCGACATTAAGATCGTCGTTATTTCTTTTTAACTTTCATAAAAAAATTGTGAAACAAATTCAAGATATCACAAGATAAAACCTTCGAAGTTCCAAGTCAGTTAATCCTCGTGTTTTGTCTTCCACGATTCCGTTGACGATGGTGTCCATATTGTGCTAAGCGAACGAAACGGATCGAATCCTGATCTTTCCTGTAATAACAATCGAAGATAATTACGGGCTTTAAAGGTCAGGCTTCTTTTTACATTTGTTGGCCACGTACTTGCATATCCGTTTCGGACTGTAATGTTTGTGATATCATGGGAGGTGCGGCTGCGCCCCAAGGTGCCGCAGCCCATACTCCTCCTGTGTTAATTCCCCATACGCCGCTACGTTCCTCTCCAACCGCTGCTCTAGTGTGCAACGGTTCCCAGTTTGTGTCAACTGTCCAATTATCTGCTAAAATTATGTTAATAGTTTTTTTAAAGAAAAAATATATTAAGTGAATTCTGATCACACTTAGATTTAAATAATTTAAAATGAAATCCGATATCTTTGCTAAATAGCTGGCTAATATACCTTTTAAGTCAGATAGAACAGGTTTCTCCGGGGTTTTTGGCGACTCCAATTGAAATCCTTTCGTACTCTCTGATAATAAATTTATTATTGGACTAGTGTCTTCCCACAATTGGCAACGCGTGTCTTCTTCGGGGGTCTCCAATTCTACCAAGGGCTCATCGGTCTCTGGAAGATCGTCGTATGGCACCAGCTCGCGTTCAAACTGCTGATAATTGAGAATTTCATTACACGATGTTCAAAATTAAGATGTTTTAAGTTAATGCGAACAGTGAACACTTACTGGATGTTCTGTGAAGGTATTGATAAAATAGCTGTTCGAATGTTGCGATTCCGGCTGCAAAATTAAAGACTCTTGCTCGAGTGACTTATTTTTGTTCACAGTTGTATTACAGAGAGGGGCTGAATTTGACATCAAATTGTATTCCTTTGGCGTTTGCGGAGACTCTTGCGTCGATGGTAATAATGGTTTAGCGTATTGAACATCTTTGACATCAGTGTTGAATACCGTGGACAGATTCGACGTATTCGTTTGACTCTTGTGATTCATGTGACTTAAATTGGAGAACGACGAGACAATTTCCTGATTTCGCGCCACGACATCGCTGAATTTGGCTCTGTTCTCGCCCCAACAGGAGGGTGGTGGTGGCAAAGGGGTGGACATGGTGCGCGTTACATCCTCTTTTTGATTTACGTTTCCGTTTACAGGAGGAGCTGCAATAAGAATGATTAAAAATTAATATTTTTATAATATACAGAAAATATACTATTATAAATATTATTAGATTTAATCGAAATTAATAAATTCAAAAATAGGAAAACATTTATGTAATTCATTTAATAGATTAAAACATTTGAAATAATTTCATATGCTATTATAAATTTAAAATTCAAAAATTTAAGAAAACATGTCTGTCTCTTTCATTCAAATAGATTTCAATATATGTTCTATATGAATACATACATTTAACATGTATTTTATCAGCTATACGACGTTTCTGCACAGTTTTCTCCTTTCGCGGCGGATTCTTACTTTGACGTGACAACTTAAAGGATGACTCGACAGTACGTGAAGTATGAATATGATGCTTTGTGCTGGATCTAGTAGTATTCGTCTTCCATCTATTTGGATTATTCTGTTTCTCCTTATCGTACTCATCGTCATCACAGTCGCCTTCATAGTTATCCTTATAATCTATGCATGGCACAGGAGAAATAGACTGAGGTTTGCTTTTCTTAGATATCGGCTTTCTTTGCAGCTTCTCTTGCTTCCCGCACGGTTGATCAGAACTCTGAGAATAAATTACGAAAGAAAAATCTGTTTATAAACATCTCAGGAGAACCTATATCTCTATTTATGTAACCGATTAACAATCAATATCTTAATTCTAAGACAAGAATTTCATTGTGAGCAAAACAATTTTAGCAATAATCTTTTTGCAAAATTTCTCAGTATCTAATTTCTAGGCATTAAATCATCTGTATAATTACATTAATATTGATCTTTGGAGTTGGAGCTTTAAAAGATAAAATAATCATGAAATTAAACTAAAATTACTTATATCTTTCACAATGAGTTAATTAAATAAAACTCACTTTACACGACGTCGTTTCATCGTGAGTCGAACTCTCCGTTGTCGTGGATGACGTTTCTTCTTCCGAAAGATGAACTGTTTTTTGAGTGCTCGCCGGTTCAAGCTTTTTCAATGAAACATTGTTATTCTGGTTACTATTGTTGTTTCCATTGCTATTTGTCTGTTTATTGCGTTTGTTGTCGAACTTGTTAACTCGATTGTTATTAATTATCGCCGCGTCCATTTGAGCCTCATGATTATTCAACTTTGGCTCCTCTTTGACACTCGACTGCGTCGTTGATTGCGTTTTTCCTTTTCTGTTCGACGTTGGACTCGACTTTGCAACCGCACTGACAGTATACTTCTTCTCTTGAATGAACTGAGTGTCCGTGAGTGTATCATTCGTTGCGCAACTGTCCGACTGAGCCTCTTGAGCGTTGTTTTGTTTCTTATTATTTTTTTTCTTTGACACGTATGTACTTGTATTCGCGGTGTTAATATTATCGACGTTAGACGATTCCTCGCATCGCTTGAAAGGCAGCAGATTCTTAGACTCGGTGTCAAACTTAAATTTACGTTCTTCCTCGGCGGACCAGTCCGGAATTTTCAACCCTTTCTGCGCATCCTTATCCTTGCACTTTTTCACGTTCATTAACGACCAATCTGGAAACGCTTCATCTTTCTTCGTCTTGCCTTTCTCATCGTTTGCTGCGATTTTCTCGCTTTTGTTAGCGATACAGCCGTTGCCGCTGTTACTTCCCTGCGTCGTGTTGTGCGTCGAGATATGCGACAGTAACCTTAGATCCAGAGGCGGTTGCACCGGATTCTCCTTCGAGTAATTGGCCAGGCCTTCTCGTAGTATTCGATCCGCTTCCAGAAACGAGACCACGGCGACGCATAACATTAACACCGACGAGAGAATGACAGCGGCCTTCTGCACCGCGCCTTCCCACGGCGGTCTGGCAAGCACCGACGCGCACAAACTTAACGAGTGTGCCGGCAAAGTCGCCAGCAAATTAAGTATCACCACGCCGTCCTCAACGTTCTCGGCGGCATCCAGCCCCATGCTCGTCATCACCAGCAGCTTCCGCTCCACGCGCGACAACGTAAAGTCCGGCGTGAACGCTATCTCGATTCTCTTGGTAGCATTTGGACTTAACTTGAAAGGCGTGCAATCGAGCACCTTGAAGCCGTAACCCTCGCAATGCCAGTCGTTGATGTAGAAGCCGTAGATTTCAATCGGCAGCTCCCCCGTATTTCTAGCCGTGAAAGATCGCTTTACGGTGAGAGTCGTGACAAGCTTGCTGCGATCTCCTGAGAAAGGAAAGCGTTGTAAGGAAAATCTCTCAATTACAATAATTAATTAAGGGAGGAGACTCGTGTCTTTGATCCTTTTGAGAATTTTTTATAAACAAATGAGAGCATTTAGAGAAACATAATAAAATACATGATAATACTGACGATGAAATGTATATGAAAAAATTTTTTTATTATTGAAAAAATACAAAATAGCGGCGCTACAGCTCCTCGAAGTTGGCTTTCTAAATTTCGCGCGGGGCAATGCCCAGGTTCTGTAATGTACTAAAACCAATGAACCAAAGTTTTTTCGTTAAAATATGTTCTTCCGCATTGCATGAACTTAAATTTAGTCCCCCCAAAAAAAATTATAAAATAGAGGACGTTTAAAAAAAAAACGATTTTTTTTATAAACAAGTGGCCAAAAATAATATTTATTATAACAATTTTAATGTAACTTTAGGTTCATGCAATGGCTAATAAGTTGACAAATATCTGTGCAAAATTTCAAGTCAATCGGTTACTTACATTTTGAGTTACATTACCCGGCGCGTGAAAATTTACGTTTTAAGAAAAACACGTTTAAAGTTTTCGGTCTACAAAAGTAAAAAAATGCGGAAATCTAGTAACATTGCGATATACTGCCAGTAAGTTGCCTCTCAGCTATCGACGAAAGTATCAGCTACTGTTCAAAGAACAAAAACCAGTAAACTTATTCGACGAAGAAATCAAAAGGTAAGAGGTACCTGCTCGCGGTACCTCTGGAACGCGTTACTTTGATGGCTTCTCAGGGGCCTTTAGTGTTTCGTTTTGGCTTTTAAACTTCAGAAATATATTCTTCAGATAGTAAATGAATTTTTTAAGCAATAAAAAAAAATGCAAAAAAATTTCATAAGACACGAGTCTCCCCCCTTAATGAAATCAAAACCGCCGGAAAATATGCGCGAAAAAAATGATTTAATTCTTTACGAGAGAATATAATAACAAGATGGTAAATACATGTGAGATGTACTTTTTTTTTTGAGATTATGAGGCGAAGATGAGAAAACGTACATACGTTCACAATCTTTAAGATGCTTCTCCGTTAATTCGAACAACAGAGGTGTAGTGGATCCCGGCTTGCGATGACCGAATCTAAATTGTGCGTTCGCGCCTCGACCACTCAAACGTAGGACTTCTAAAATAGTCATATTATTTCTGGAAAGTAAAACGTGCGTCAATACATGGGCCACTTGCACATTCTTCTGTCTCTCTTTCGCAGTTAACTTACCTAATATATAAAAAACCAGATGACGCCGAAGTGGAAAAGGGTGTGTATGCAACACGAATCGTTCTCGTTTCCGAAGGATTTAAATATAAAGGAAGCGATTGAGGCGCTATCGTTACACCCCATTGTTTCTCAAACAGTTCTCGCTCATCCGCATTCTCCTCTAGTTTGAATTCCTCCGGGATCGTGGACGAACATTCCGCACACACGGGCTTAAATCTGCGGGATATCACACCATTAATTAATTTTTGATCTAAATAATAATAACTCGCAAAATGATTATCAACCAAATAGATTACATACTTCATTGGCAAAGAATGATAAAGACGCGCTCCTTGAGGATAGCTCCAATCCATAACCAACTGAACTATCAGCGGACTCGCGCTCGGATTATGCAGCTTGATCGCTCTATACGACGTGTTTCCGACTTGAGTCAATGGGAACATCAAGACACTCTTGTTCTTTATGCTACTGGAGCCGACCAATAGACTCGGCCAGTGCGGCTTAATGTTCACATAAAATCTGTGACTGCGCACTTCGGTCGTGTCTAAGCGCATTGTGACATTTTCCCACGAACCATCCGCGGTGGAGTTGATGAAACGCACGTGTCGCGTGTTCAGAAAGTTCAAATCGGAGTCGCGTGTGTGCGAGGGAAGGCTCATCGTGTTCAACCACTGATTACCTGCTGGAAAAGCAAAGTATAGCTATACGACTAAACCTATATATAATTAATGTAACAATTGTAATCATAAAAATGAAAATGTGTATTCTAAGTTTCCGAGTAACGAAATACGAATGAATAATGTATCGCTTACTGTTGGTGTCCAGTGATAAACCTAGATAACATTGCTGCTTGCAAGTCACCGACGGATCGATTTGTATTGAACCAACATTATTCTCGCCCTTGGATATGACCGGCATTGTAGCTTCCTCCAATGGGATGTACTTTATCCTGTCGTCCTTGTTTATAGGCGTGATATGCGTCACTTCCATCGGTCTTGAAAATGTAGAATGCACCTTCACTTGTTGCACACAGATCGATCCCTGTTTAGCATCGAGAGATCACAAGTGAGAGATCAAAGTTGCGGATGTCTCGAAGACTAATGGTTCTGGACTACCACTCACAGGGAAGCAATCAGTAAAAACAAGCTTCTTCAAGGAAATCTTGCCATGCGCAACCCGCATATACACCGGCAAGGTAAATCGCTCGTAGGTCGTTCGCACGAAAACATCGCCAACAATTGTGTCTTCTTCAACCATAGGAGTCTTTACTTTAATTTTAAAGATTGCCAGAAACTCTGGTTTTATGTATTGCTAAAATAAAAATTTTATTTATTTATAGAAAATCTATAACACATATAAATAGAATAAAGTACAAATTTATCGTGCAGTACTCACGTTTCCAGAATGGCTGCATACAGTTATATTTCGAAATTCCTTATCCAACAAATCCGCGGGTCCATTTTGACATCCCATCAATTCTAAAACTGCACCAGGCATATTCACACCCCAGCTGTGTAGCTCCACATTGACGGGGTTCTGATTTTCTAGCGCAAAAATTGCCTCATTCTCAGTACCGCTTCCCACAGTACCAAAGTTCATTGTTCCCATATCATCTTCCTTCTCACCCGGCATGACCTTTTTCAGTTTGCCGTCATAACTTAACACTGGAACTTCGGTCACCGATACATTTGAGTGTATCAATATCGACGACTCCATCTTCACGTTATCACCTTTCCTTTCTTTGGCAAGTTGTAAAGAAAATATATTGACCTTCTGTTCAGGTTTTATTACTCTAGGAATAAAATCTTTTATCTGAAATTAAATATATTTTTTACTTCAAAAAGTAATTGAGAAACAGTTAAGAAATAAAAATTAAAAAATAATTACGTTGTCCATTTAAAAAAAAAAAGATTCTTACCGTAAAAAGCGATTTCGCATTCGAACACATCGTGACATTCGTAATAGCTAATGGTAATTTAAATTTATTCACCACGCTAAAGTTCCGGGCTTGATTGGATTGCGGAGAACAATAATGAGTAATCGATGTGTTTACTTCTAATCCACCCTGTAGCACTTGAGCTACCCAGGGAATAGCTAATTTTTGACTAGAACCACCTGGACCTATTGCTTTTATTATTAATTTGCCTTTAAAGTGTTGCAAATCCAAACCGGTTTTCCCTAAAAACATTAATATGGAATTATTCTAAATACTAATGGCAAACAAGATATTTTTCTACAGTAGATAATGTGTTATATAATATCTTACAATCGTAAACCAGCATTCCAATGGCGATTGGTATATCTGTTTCTCCTGGAATTATTGCTGGCTCAAAATGCAATTTTAATGCTTTTGATACAGGTGTATTTATAATATTCTACGAGAAACATTTTGTTTGTTTAATAATATCTTGGAATTAATAAAAAATTGACTTCTCTAAATCGATTCCATACTTGAAAAGATTAAACAACTTCTGTACAACTTACCACAACTTTAATTGCTTTTTTCGCGGAATTTTTTAAAGCAATAGGGTGGCGAATCGGCGGCTGCAACGAGCCACCCATACCTAAATTAATTATTCCAGAACTTCCACCCCAATGAAGACCAGCTCCACTTTTGACCTCTACTTCAATTGCTACCACAAGGACCTCAGCAGTATTATTCACTTTAAATCTGCAACATAAACCAATTGTACATATTAAAACATTATGCATAACATTTCACAAATGCAGCCTACTTTATATGCCGTATACTTTATATACGTACCTAACATATGCTGTATGATTCTTTTCTGTGTAAGCATTAAAAGTTAGTCTGATGATAGGCTTCGTTTGATAAGGTAAAATTTCCCATAATTCACGGGTGCCTTCTGGTTCGCCTGATGGTAATTCTAATTGAAATTCTCCGCCACTGCTATATACTTCCATCACCTTTGTTTACAAATAAAATGGACTTTATAAGTTACATAATAACTTAATATGTAAATTACATAATAACTTAATATGTACATTATACAGTATGTAAATCATATAGTGATTGATATTATATAATCCATATATGCATTTAATATTCGCAGATAACCTCTAGATAATATCATTTAATTAATATTTACATACTTGTAAAGCTTCTGGATGTGGATTGTGCATATATATAAGAGGTGTAAAAGATGCATTTAATGGTAACTTGACATCAACTACAGGTCTGAGTCTATAAGGACTACTGACACTTATTCCTTTGACCTACAGATTAAGAAATACTTTATTGCAGATATATGTATACAGGGTGTCCCAAAAAGATCGCACGTCCTTATAATGACAAATTCTGTGGAAAATTCCAAGTCGAAAACTCTTATGCGAAAATGTCAAGGCTATAATAGTTTTTAAATGGAAAGCTCAAGATAACCTCAGAGACCACTCAAAGATAACCAGTCAATTTGCGCAATTTTGAGGCGCTCAGATGACACATCGTACAATGACAAATTCTTTAGAAAATTCCAAGCCGAAAACTATTATGCGAAAATGTCGAGACTATAATAGTTTTTTAATGGAAAGCACTCAAAGATAACCAGTCAATTTGCGCAATTTTGACGCGCTCATGATGACACATCGTACAATGGCAAATTTTGTAGAAAATTTCAAGTCGAAAACACTTATGCGAAAATGTCGAGACTAGTTTTTAAATGGGAAGCACTTAACCCAGTCAGTTTATGGAAAATTGGCGCACTCAGGCATGTCACATCGTATTGTAATGAAGGTGCCCTTGTATGAAATATGTCACAAATCGGCGAGTGACTTTTCTTGTATACTAAGCATATTCAAATTATGTCAATTAATAAAATATTTTTTTATATTAAACCATAGGAAGAGATAACTACCATAATAATACTGTACTTTTCTTACATCAATAATTTTATAAAGCAGATTGAATATGTAAAATTAGTAAAATATTTCAACAAATATTTAATACAAAGGCACTTTCACTATTATACAATGTGTCATACCTGAGCGCGTCAAAATTCCGCGAACTGACTGGTTAATTTTAAGTATTTCCTATTTAAAAACTATTATATCCTCAACATTTTCGCATAAGAGTTTTCGATTTAGAATGTTCCATAGAATCTGTGAAAGGCGATCATTTTGGGACACCCTGAATATATTTAGTGTTAATACTAACTGCGGTAAATCCTTTATTACCTGATACTTTAGTGTCCCATCTGAAGTATGTATAAAAAGGTGTGTATCAATGTCACCTTCGTCTCGACCAAGGAATACGACATTAAATGTTGTATTCCCCAGCGGTGGAATTACCTGATTTCATACAAAAAAATATATTAATACAAGATAATTAAATATCCATAATTACTTTTTAAGAGATAGAGGAGTTGGATATTTAAAGATCATAAATTAGTTGGATATATCTGTACTTTAAATTTATCTATTTGCTTTAAGATTATACTGTTCGATAACTTACTTTGTTTTGAAAAAATGATGAATGAAAATGACGTGTATTTCCCGATATCGATGAAAGATGTATAGTTTTATTGTGATCTTTGTTAAACATGATCACAGTTTCTTGGTGAGGAATACCAAGTTGTCTAAAAAAGATTACATTGTTATAATTTAACTTTTATGATATCTGAATTGAAGTACTATATTAAACAGTACCTTTCTTTGAAATCCAAGATACTTGGTTCGAAAGAAATGTGAGAAAAGGAATTTTCCATTTTATCTTCGTCCGATACAGCATCCCTTAAAAACATAACGATGCTGTTGTAAAAATTCAATCGATACATTTTAGATGCGTATTTCTGACAGTGAAAATTGAAAATAGAAAAGGTATAAGAAAAATATTAGTTTCAAGTTAATTTAATTTAGTCAAGTTTGGTTTAGTATAGCAGTATTTTAGAACCCTAGCTTTCTTATTAGAATGACATGAAGTGATTATCCGCAGATTCTAGTAAAGTACTTACTTTAACACATTGATTTCTCAATTAATAGAATAAAACAAAATTACTCTATATAATAATTATAATTTTTTGTAAATATATATATAGTGTTTACTTTCATATGTGATATTTACGTAATGCATATCTTGAATATTTATCTAAATCAAGTAATCAAACATATTTTTTTTATTGCTTCTTTTTTAGAAATCGTGAAAAAGTCTGAATTATCTTATCTTTGATTTGCAAACAGTTTGTAAATCACCCAGCTAGCGAATCTTGTTGATTCTTGATGATTTATAAATCAAGCAAAAATAAGATAATAAGATAACTTCGATAGTTGCAAATAAAAATAGCTAGACATAGACGAGGTATGCAAAATTTCTTCCTATGACAATGCGAAGAAGCTTGCAAGGCATTTGTCACGATACGTACGCAAGATACTCTGTGCAGTTTCTAAGACGAGTATCAGAAAGAAAGATTATAATGAATACCTTTCCTACTTCCACTCACCGTGATCTTAATGAGTATTATGCTTACCCAGCCCCATGTACTGTATTAGCAAAATCCTACAAATAAAAACAAAGATTCCAATATATCTACTGTATATGTCAAGCTGTTTCAATAAAAATTCATTATTCAAGGAAGATTTACAATTAATTTGTTCTTCGTACAATAAAAGCTTTTTTATATTAAGTATTCTCTGCTTGTAGCATATTTTAGTTGATACATTAATAATTGTGTACACGGCACGTGTAGAAAATTTACTAACCTTATGCATAGATATTGGCATATTATCCAAAAGATATTGAACATCGTTGTCATCCTGAACGAAGGCTACAAAATATGAAAATCTACATTTGAAACATTGTCGCGTTATGTTATATATAAAACGAAACAAATACATATGCTATATTATAAATATATAAATATAAAAATATACATTCATGTTTTCCACAGCTTCAAGTTTAAAGTTCAATTACAAAAAAAGACTCGCAAAGTGTGTATTATAAAAAATGCAAAAAGATCAACAATGAAAAGCGCCAATTGATATTCCCGCTCCAATTATACAAAATTAACGAAATAAAGCGTCGCGTTTTAGCGAAAGCTGCAAGCAGTACCTGAAAAAAACGCACGAAAATCGCAATAATGACCCGCGACTGACGCTCAAGCGTGTCGCCCGTGCTTTCGTTTAAAATTAATCTGGCAACGTGACAAACGTTATCCGAGTCCAGCGGCGGAGGCGAGGACTCGTGACGCGGGACAACGTCGGCGTCGCGTGCAGCGTAAACACGTTGACATGCAGCGCCGAGGTTATATCATTCCTTAATCGTTATCGAGACAATTTCTCAGAGAAAGTCTCTGAGGCCGAATGATGTAAATTGCTGAGAGAAAGACGGAGAAAGAGAGAAAGAGATGGAGCGAAAGTGAAAAGGAGAAAAAGAAAGAGCGCCTCGCCGGGACGCGGATCGCGTGACGGCGCTTGGCGCGCGAAGCTCGCGGCGCGGCGTGACCTTCGTCGTTGCGATGGGTACATCGCGCGGGGTCGTAAAAAGGTAGCGGTGGTGGGTCTTATCGCGCCTCGTCGTGAGTCCCGTGCGTGCGCGAACGCGCACGACGCGGCCGATTGTTATTGTTGGATGCGGATCGCTTCCAACGGCTGCATCGAAATGTCGTGCGATGAAAAGACGGCGGGAGGGGAGGGGGAGAAGGAAGAGAGAAAGAGAGAGAGAGAGAAAGAGAAACTCACCATTGTTGTGGCCGTGCAGCGACGGCCGGATTTGCGACGTCGCGTTCAATAGCGTCAACAGGAGCAGACAATAGAGCACCCTTGACTCGGGCATAATAATGCCGCGGCTGATGCTGCTGCACTGCTGTCGCGTCCGCTGCTGCTGTCGTTGCACGCTATTTTGTCTTTAGCGGACATGAGAGTCCGCCTTCGGCCATACTCCGGTACTATCGAAGCGCGCGATATCGATTCCCCGCTGGCGGGCCGCGCGCGGCGCGTGACGCGCCGACCCGCCGAGGGTGGCGCCACCGGCGCCGCGGCCGTTTCGAATCGGCTCCCGAAAGTCCGAGTCCTCGTTCGATCTTCGAGATCCCGCCTGCCGCTGCTTTTCCCTCGCGAAACGATCACGCAGATGGAGAACAACGATCGTTTTCTCTCCTTTTGTTTCTTTCTCTTTCGACTGCTTTTGCTCATTGTGTTTTTTAAATATGAAACGTTTTTAATTATTGGATTATTGTAAAAAGAATATGCAGACAAGGTCGATATCGCATTCGAGATATATTCGATATTGAATATCGATTATCGATTATCGACTATCGTTGAGTTCAGCAGAACCTGCAGAACGTATATGCAGAGCACGCATGCGGTCACATGGTGAATCTAACCTGTAACGTAAACATTTTGATATTTTTCAGACCTGCTTGCGTTCATATACGACTTTATTGTGAATGCAGGTAGGATAATATAATGTATATATAATGTAATAATAAAAAAGCTAGTTTGAATCCACATGTAAATGTATCCTATAATTCTACAGTTGTAAGAAACCTAACCTAAGAAAAGAAGTTTTGAATTTTTATTGAAAAGATAGAAAGAATAATTTAAATTAAGAAATTATATAGTGTAATATATAAAAATAAGTGTGCTGTATAAATCTGATTACTTCAACTTCATTATTTGACAGGACGTGACGAAAAGGAAAAAGCTGTTTGCCTTGTGTTTTAAGTTGTAATCAAATGTAATCATAAATTTTATAATTGTGCCTCGTAATCGAGTTTGATATTATTTTACTCGATATTACAATATATTTTGTTACGAAACTTGCGATTGTTCCGTGTAAAAATGGGTAAACCACTTTACGGTAAGAACTCTACTAGCTCGATATAAAGGCACGTTTTATATAAGTTCAATTTATATAATTAGTTCGTATTGTTTAGGTCAAAGAAATGACAAAGGGAAGAAGAAAGTATCTTGGATGTACCGAAAGAAAGCTAAATTGAGAAGGGCGAAAAATTCTGAAATAAAAGTAACTGATACTGCAGATGCAAATGGTCAGAATTCTCGAATAATTGTGAGAAATTTACCTTTTAAGGTATGAATCTGAATATCCTATATTCAATATACAGTAAAAAAAACGTAAACATTTTAGTCTTAGTAGAAATAGTATTCTGTATATTTGCTAATATACAGGGTGGACCAAATGAGTCTAATAATGGGAAAAATCTCGAAATAGAGGTTAGATACAGCAAAAATGTTTCAGACAAAAATTGTATGGTTTCAAGGGGGACATAAGACGATGTCATTAATTTGACCTTGAATAGTTACTTGAAGGTCACGTGAAGGTCACCTTTAATTTTTTATATGGAACACCCTATATTTCATTGCATATTCTTGTAGCGTATTTCAAGAGATTTCCGAAACACTATATTTGAGTATATTTTTGTTA
>VBVR01002616.1:0-21481 GCA_011638315.1 Tetramorium parvispinum
GGGCTGCGGCGGGCGTTTTTCAAATAATTACATCGGGCTGCGGTGGTGGTGGGTCGCCATGGCAACCGCAGTGCCTTCAGCATCCTACGACTGAAGGCAACCGAGCAACCGAGCGGCGCAACCCGGTTCTCTTGCTGCGGACTTCGGAATCCGGGTGCGCGCGCGAATGGAAACGGTTTCCGCGGACATCGGCGAACAGCGCGTTCGCACCCCGTCGCTGATGGAATTGAATAAACAACCACGGATTGGTAATCCGCGAATGTACTTTCCGCGTTTTTTGCGAGCTCCTCCTAATAAAATACCTCCTCTCCGTGATTATTTCATTTCACGGTAATATTTCTTGTTTGTCAAATGTTTCTTGTTTAATTAATCATTGAGGGGGACCAAGTAGATGTATGACAGACCTGTGTTAGTATCTTTAACATTTTATTATCGATTTTGAGGTTTAATTGACGATCGTGCAATGGCGCAATATTATATCACACGTGAACCTTTCAGTCACGAGCTAATTTTATTAAATATTGTAGTATTAAAATTTGTGATACAAAATACTCGAGAATTCTTCAGAAATTCTTCTAGTGAATACTGTTTGTGGAAACTTTTAGTGAAATATATTGTTAATTTCGTTTAAATCCAATTTCTATTACAAATAAAAAATATATTTTATTTTTTTTCCATTAATCGAGAAATTGAAATATAACATATTAACAATAACTATCAATCTTTCTAACTTAGATATTTATAGATGTAAATATATTTGTTAAATCTGAGGGAATCTATATAATATGCAATAAAATATAAATATTATAATGTGAAATAACAGTTTTTCCACTTGAAAATAATTCTTATTTAAATATAATTTTTTTTAAATATTACAGAGAAATATTGTATTTCCACATGCGTGTATTCAATTTGTGATTATTGTGCTTTTAATACAAACGAGATATATGCGTGAATAATTATTACGATGTTAAATTGATATAATAATATTTTATCAATGATAAAATTCGTAGCGCTACAAATTCAGTAAGAATCGCTCTCCAAAGATTTCCCGTTTGCATATTTTATCAAGTATGTCAAAAGATCTTTGACGAGTCGCTCTTACGTCCTCTAGTGCGATACAGAATGCATATCTGAAGCTTTGACACATAACACAGTGCCTTGAGTTTCTCGTCAAGTTTGCCAGGCTACTTCACGCGTACGCAACTCTTGCCGACACGAGAGCCTTGTGGCTATTTCGCGATCATAAATACTAAACACGACTGACTCACAAAGGCAACGCGTTGTATAGTGATAACTTTTATCTACCAGATAAACTGAAATTAGGTCGTGCGAAAACTACAGTTAGACCGACTCTCAGATTTTTTTCAGGGAAAAAGTTTGTCGAGCTTGAGAAAAAAACTTATTCGCGAAGAAACGTAAACCTATTATTTTTGTCTCCAATTCTTTCGTATATTCCTTATATACGAATATATGTATATACATATTTATAAATTGGTCAAATACGTATATAATATATTGATTTCGTCAGTTTTTAACGAACTGCGTTATTTATAAATAAAATTTTGTCACGATAAAATGTTTATGTTTTTCGGTTAAATTTTTTTAAACTTTTTCGTTGAAAACGTTACATAAAATCTTTTCTTTGAATTGGATTATGTAGAAAAATACTCGAGCGAATTACATTCGTTACGTTTTTAGCGATTGGTAGTTGGAACATTTCTGAGCGCGCCTTCTAGGAAAGACAGGAAATCAGGGCTTCCTTAGTTCGTAGCCAAGCGTAAACCAGTCGAAATGTCGGGAGGACTTTACGGTACGTCAGTGTTACGAATGCGAGGTACTCACGGCGTCACCTTCTCCTTCCTTCGACGGCTCACTCGACCTACTACGTACCTGCCTACCTACACACCTAATGGTAACATGCCGTGGGTCAGCAGAAGTGAGCTTCGGACAAAGAAAGAGAGAAAGAGAGAGAGAGAGAAGGACAAGGAGAAGAGAACAGAGAGAAAAACGAATGAAGGCGTCGAGACAAGAACGCGAGGAAGGAATAGCATCAGAGAAGTGTAAAAGAAATAACTGGAAGAGAAGGAGAGATCGTTGAGGAAGGAAATGCGAGGACGCGCGACAGAGGAAGGGAGAAAGAGGTGAAAGGAGAGAAAAAGAGAGATTCAAATAAGTGAGAAAGAGAGAGAGAGAGGGAGAGAGGGAGAGAGATGGGCCGATGGAGTGGGGTCAGTTCGTGACCCGACCACCTGTGGAAGCAGCCAGTAGCTACTTCTTGTTTGCCGTTTGCGCATACCTCTACCTACCACTTATACGTAGTACGTATTACGTAGGCGAACCGCCAACCGATGACCGCGGTCACGGCTATCTCCGAAATTACGTTCTTGGTTCCCTCTGAATCCGCGCTTCGCGCCGTAATCCTGACGAGACACCGCGGTATTCGGCGCGTCGGGCAGCTTAGGTGTTACAGACGCATAGATAACATAACATTCTCTCCTGATATTCAATCGTCAAGATACAACTTTGGCGACTGTCGTTATCGATCAATGTTTAATGGTATTAATATCAGGCACATTTCGTCTCGTTTACGTCGCATTTCCATTCAAATTTTTACATTATTATTTTTCAATATTAGAATACTTATTGATTTTCTGTGATAGAAATAGAATTTTGAATAACATTATTCGTTCTATGTCTTATTATTTTATTAGTCTCTAATTTATAAAAATTAAAATGATACAATCGTTGCTCTATCGTAAAGAGAATACTAATTTTAATCACAGGTTGATTGTCAATTTTGGCAAAGTTAGGGTCACACAAGAACGTGAAAAACTACTGTGTAATCGTACTCTGTAGCTTGGGTTACTATTTTCATAATAAATAAATTTATACACTATCTATCCGGTTCGCGGATCCGGAGACTAACGTGCGAACTCACGCGACGCGACGCGACGCGACACGATGTGACGCGACGCGATGCGACACGACGGATTAGATAATGGTCGGACGTGCACCTTCGGCATCTCGTCGCGGTGACAAAATTAGCTGTGCCCCGATACACAACACCGCGCCGCCCGGGCTCGCCTCGTATCACCGTAGGTGTAATATAGCCGCCGCTTAATAGTACTACGGCCATTCATGCGGCGGGCGCGCCGTTGGCTTAGCACTCTATTAATCACGGATTATTATTCACGCGGCCGCGTGGCGCTTTTAGCGTCGGCCGCCTCTTACAAGCGACTTTCGTCGTTCTCTCGCGTCTCACTTTTCTCTTCTGCCTCTGCAACCGCCGCGCCGCTTTCTTCTCCCTTCCTCCCAAACCCCCTCGAAAACCAGACCGCCGATTCTTTCCGGTTCCTCTCCCCGTCGCGCCTCATTAATCGGCACGTGGGTAGTGGCACGAGATCGAGCGGCGCGCATGTCGTCGACAAAAAGAAGAAAAAAAAAAGATCGGCGATAAAAGCGGCGACGCGCTGCGCTGCGCGCGGTCCGCTTAATTGGTTCCACGGCGGTATTTATCGCGCAACATTGTCGGAGATAATGGCTGGTATGAATAAGGAAAAGCGTTTGCTCTCTCGCCTTTCCTCGCCTCCGGGAGTGTTTCCTTCCGAGTGAGAGCTCGCTGGGCGAGCGCGCGAAAAAATGGAGCAACCGAGTGTGAGTCACGGACAAAAGCTGCGGCGGGAATTAAGTTTCTTGGCCGTGACTACGTGTTTGCTAATTGACATGGTATACATATATATGTCTTGTTTGTAAATATTTAGGAATTTAAAGTATATTTAGATCGCGCCGCTTATCATTTATATGTTTTATTTATACATGTTATTACACACACACACACACACACACACACACACACACACACGCGCGCGCGCGCGCGCGCGCGCGTGTGTGTGTGTGTGTGTGTGTGTGCGTGCGTGCGTGCGTGCGTGCGTGCGTGCGTGTGTGTGTGTGTGTGTGTGTGTATGTAAATATGACACATGGGTATTAATGCAGAATATTATACCAAATGATTTCTCTGCGATACATATTATTTATACATATTTTTTTATTGAAATATATACGAGACAGCTTTTTGACTCGATCCGGTAATATATTATTTCACAACATTTGCAACATTTTATGTCAAATGTTTATTACCGATTTTTATGTGTGCACTTTTCGAACGTGGATATCTAGAGTATAACAGGATTTCGCCATTTCGACCATTTGGTTTATTTAGCGCTCACTCACATGGTTGATTTTCGGTTGGATTTTTGCTACTTATTCCGTCAGAATGTTTTTCTTTCAGTTTACAAACTTTTCAGTGTTTTCTAAAGAATACGTGTTACTTTTTGCAAAATTTTCGGCAGTCTCGATCTGTTTCGAAAGCTCAAATTTCCGTAAAGTTGGCGAATGAATTGAGAAACTAAACTCAAGGCTTCAAATTGACAGATTAGTTTTCACACGTATTTTGTCGTCCCGTAATTTCTTCGGCAAAGTTTCTCTCAGCGGATCTTGTTATTTACAGTATCTGTTTTGTTCCGGTATCTTTATTCGGCTAATTGGTGCGTATTTTTATCTACCGTTTATTATTCAAGACCTGTTAGCCGGTACTTCAGACGAACATGGATGACAGTTTTATTTCTGGAACAGCGTGTAGCGTCCGCATTCTCTTCTCGGCAGAGCGATCAACTTTTTGCGAAGGATTCGACGAGTGTCATTAATTATTGCGGTGACTCGTCTCACGAGTGTCGCCGTCGATATCGATGCTCTGTCGTAGAAGAAAAGGCCGTCGACTTGACAGTGAATATCTATTGATGCATCATGTTTCTAAATACACAATTCAATTCAATTACATGAACTTATACATAGTATATCTATTTACAAGAATCTTCGAGCATGAGAATCTTTGTATCATGCGAAGGAATATTATTCCGGATACATGTTCGCTAAATTCTTTAATATTTCGATAAGTACATACATGTGTGACAATGGCAGCGTAACTGATATACAGGAGTTGAAAATATATTCTTGCCGACAAGCTTACAAAAAAAAAAAATATATATATATATAATAGTAGTTCATCGGCGAAGTCGAGTGGAAACTGAGAATAATTTTTCGCCGCATTGACGTTCACGTAATTACCTTTTTTTTTGCGTTAGTCACAATGTCGATATGCGACACGCATCCGAGTTCACCGTTTCGACATGCACTCATACTAGTTTTTTTGGAGGTTGATTATTTTTAAACCGCGTCCTTAAAAAACTGTATCATAGTCATGAGTACTCTTCCAAGGGAAGAAGAGAGAAACGTGCTGTGCATTCGACGTCTTGAGACGTCGTGCTACGTTTCATTGATATCAATTTGACGGACATAGTCGTACATACGTACGATACAGAAGATCGCTGGCGTGTATGCGCGCATGCCACTCGGTTAATTGACGCTTAATTGACCGTAATTAAGTTAACTCCGGTGGCACGTGGGCGCGGTCCCCACGGAGATTGGTCGCGCGCGTACTCAGACAGACTTAAGCAATTAGCGCGAGTAAAACTGAAACGCGGTCGAGTTTCTGTAGTCCCAAGTTGGGTCACCTTCCTCTTGTATCGATACATTGTACATATATGCTCGTGCTGTCGTAAGATTTGATGCACCTCTCTTTCTCGAAGCTGCGACCAAAAGAACTAGATTTGTTGTTTTTCAACGACATGCATTACCCCAAAAGAAATAATCTTGATATACGTGGAATCCTCTAAATCTTGGAGGACTTACTCTTATATTGACCTCAAGAAGGTTATATTGACTTTCTTCTGAAATCATAAAAAAAATAATGTAGACAAAAGTATTTAAGTAAAAGTATTTTTCACTTTTTTGAAAGAGGAATATGTTTGTTGTAAAACAGTGAGTTTAGAATATGAGATTATAGGAAAAATCACTTTGAACGTAAAATACTTTTTTTTGGGTGTATGTAGCAATATATTCAATAATTATCAAGTAAAATAAAAGTGTATTGTAAGCAAATGACTGTTCAAAA
Organism: Tetramorium parvispinum; assembly: GCA_011638315.1. Taxonomy (NCBI): domain Eukaryota; kingdom Metazoa; phylum Arthropoda; class Insecta; order Hymenoptera; family Formicidae; genus Tetramorium; species Tetramorium parvispinum. Next base: position 6,014 of record VBVR01002616.1, read on the forward strand.
ATCATCGTCGTATTTTTTGAACATACAGGACTTTTCGTAAAATTTTAGTGTTACTTTACGAGTGAAAGAAAGAATCGCGTGTAAGGTTTGTAAATGACACGTAAATCGCACGTATGGGCCACGCTCAATCGATTGTCGAATACTTCAGGGTACTTCAGGAATTACGCGCGCGCCGCATCGATCAAGGATACGAATGTGCCGATGGGATACTCGACGGGGGCAGAGGGAAGGAAGCTCGACGAGTCAGGGCCACTCGGGAAGGTGGCGACCTAGCCTTAAATCCCGGCCAGGTAATTCACCTCCACCTTGAATTCCGCCTTCGTGCGTATATGTGATCACCTGTCGCTGACGGAGACTGACCTTCTGCACACTTTCGCCCCGTTGACTTCGTCGTGAAGCGAATATATTTGCATCTCGTTCGCCATTTTTCTCATCTCTCGTTTTTTTTATTTCTTCTTTTTTCGCTTCTCGACAAAAGGCCAGGTATTCGATGTCCTTGAGATCCCGCCAGCTCTCTCATGGAGAATACAACCGCGTGCGAAATAATTCCGTGTCCTTGCGCGTACGAAATCCGTTCTTTTCTTTCATCTTTTTTTCTCGTTTTTTTCAAGGCGTTGCCATTGGTTGCCGATCCTAGCTCAATTTCGCTTCTTTCGTCTATTTTTAACCTAGTCTGCTGGATGATCACGGCCACTCTGTGACGTAACACAGCATATATCGATTAAATTAGTATCTTCCCGCTTCTTTCGTACTTATTTAAAACTACTATTCTTAAATCATAAGAATAAATCACTGATGTAACGAAAAAAGTTTCCGGGAAAAACTAAAATCTTTCTGTAGAACTAATAGCATCCAAATGTTATGATTAATCATATCGCTACACTTAAAGTAACTTGGAAGCAAAGATTGTAGTATAAAATTCTTGTAGGTTTTAAAGCATAACTTTCACGTGTTTTGATTATTTTATGAAACATTGAATTTTTATTTTGAATTGAAATATGTAAAAGATTCTCTCTCGACAATTGTCGCATAGGAATATTTTATAAAGACGATGCTTATAAAAAAAATTTTTTTCAGGACAAAAGATTAATCATATTTAATTATTTTATAAGCGATAAACTTTGCTAAAACATCAAATACATTAAATATTTCAAGATACATTATAACAAATATTTTGCATTCACAGATTTATTATTGGCACAAAATTAAATTGTTACAGCTGAGATCAAAGAGAGAAACGAACAATATTCTATATTAGATGTTCCCGATTGCAAAACCCAAATCTTTTACCGTGACTTAATGCGCATGCAGTAATCGTAGTAAATTAAGATTAAAATTACAAAAGCAGAAAGAAATTAGAGTTATTATTCGATGCTATCTTCTAGTAATGAATTTTTAATACGACGCATTGCCTTTGTGCCTATGATAACGTGAGTGCTTGCGATTTGATTCGCGCGTTAACGATTGCGCAGGAGCGAGGAGGAAATTCGCGGAGTAGCGGAAGGCTGTTCGTTATACTCGGCCGCTTTTCGGTCGGCGGAAACTCGCGTTTCCTCGTTTACGCGAATACACCGGACAAAACTCGCGAATAATGTCCTTCTACAACTATTTAATGCGGTCGCCGTGCCGTCGGCTGCACCAAAAAGGATTTAATCAGCATTTCTCGACGCTTTCACCTCTTGGTGGCTCCTTTTAGATCCCTCCGACTAGCGCGCCGAATCCTCTCTCTTCTCGGCAATGTGTATACATAAACACGGAGGATCATCAGACCGTCTTCGTCTTCGCCGCTGTCGCCGCAAAAGTCGAGTAGTACGCCTGGTCGAGATTCTTGGCTGGAAATTTCCAACGGACGGCGGATTATTACTTCGCATAGTGGAAGGGAGGTTCGCTACCCGTGTCAACCTTGTCTTCGTCTTCAAAGACGGGGATCCGGCGACGCTGAACTCGCGGCTTTGCCCGATTCGAGAATCCGGGAGCCTCGCGGACGCGGAGAGGATTCTTAAATCCGCTTAAAGACGATAATCGCGACTGCCACTTCCGCCCCGAAACTTCGCCGACACCCTCGACCGATCCACCGCCTTTTCCTCGTTTTTTTTTCATTCCCCTGTTGTTGACGCGATAAATCTACACACGCTCTCACGGGAGAACACTCGCCTTCTCCTTCTTCCCTTTGTCTCTCTTTCGGATTGTTTGTCTTCCCGCCGGCCAGCATCCGCCCCCGCGACTTTGTTCCCGATAATTGGCAGGAAATCGGGCGTTTTGTTTTCGGATCTGTACCGTCTAAGCGGCATAAAAATTCCGTCGGTCTTCTCGAGATGTAGATGCGTTCTCGGAAGCGGGCTGTAGGCCTCTCGCCGGCATCGAGCATCGGGTACCGGCCCAGGTGTGGTGGGCACCCCGCGCGACGCGCGGGAGGTGGCAGTTCGACAGCGCGGGGGCGAATAAAGAGAGGGATCTCGTGGAGGACCAGCCGATCCTCGTGTAAAACCGGACAAAGTTTAGTCGCGCGGCGCTCCGCGCCCGGCGGCGATAGCATTGTCCGCCGGCGCAAAAGTTCACGTCGCCCTCCGGCGGGATAACTATTGTCTTTTGTTGCGGCATCGCCTGCCTCTCTCTTTTTTCCTCTGTTTTTCTCCGGAGAGGGGAAGAGGGGGAGGACCGAGAGAAACCGAGAGAGTCTTTTCTATATCCATCGTCATCTTTTCTTTCTATTCTTCTCACAGCCCTTCGTTTTCTTCTCCCTCATCTTTTTCGTATTCTCTATCTACCCTTCTCAGCTTCTTACACTTGTTTGTTTCCACGCGCTTTAACGAATTCCAACCTTGGCGAGACGTAACAACATTGTTACATCGCCTTCCGTCGCCTTACGATCGATTCTATGGATACGGTCTGAATCTACGGATGATCCGCGGCCGATCTTTCGGGCGTCGCACCGACGCGGCGCCGTCCATGGTCGTGACGCTTTATCGGCGGACGCCGCAGCGGGAAAATATAATTATCGACGACTCTTAATGTGCGCGCAAAGCGTGACCCACATTCGGATATGGGTTTGGCATTATCGGGAAACTCATGTAGAACCCCCGTAAAGCGTTGGTCACGTGGAAACGCACACGCGATCGTTACATCGCGATAGCGCTAGAGCTGGGTGCGGACATTTTAATCTGCCTGTTTGCAATAACAATAATGAAAATTTCCAGCTGACAAAATGATAAAATTTATGAACGAATCGTGCAAAATACAATAAAGATACTTAATTTGAATCTACAAAATCTTGAGGGATTTTATAAATTAATTACCTTCTATTTTTCTACGTTACTTCAACGGTTTTTCCTTTTAAACTCCATCTCTCCATATTGTCGTCAGCTACAGCAATTGTTTAACGCGACTTACATGATTAAGCTACACTGAATTAAAAACGTGGCATGTATAAGCGACGAGATCTTTTTCTCGAAGCCAAAATACATTCCGATCAAAATATTTAAATTAATACGAAGGATTCCTCCATTATGAGAAATGTGACAATGCCGGTGGGAAAACTCGCGAGGGACTCGAGAGCCTCGATATCACTCTCTCGAAGCTTTAATTCCACCTCCGCGGTACCGCCAGTAAGGAAAATATGGAAAATCGTTATAAGAAACGCAGGAAATATAGGACTTCCATCTCGCTCGGACCGCAATGAAATTGTCCATCCTTGCGAGCCTGGCGGTAAAACTATTGTCCCACGATCTTTCGTTCTCTCCGTAGTGGTTTCCATCGTTTGTGTGCCGTTTGCGCGTCGCACCCGTCGCAATATTTTACCCGCTTCCGTTAAAGGGCAACGGGCAGCGTCCTCGCCGACCGGATCCGCATCGCGCGCGACCCCCGATAAATAAATGAAAAATGGAAATAATTAAAAAGCCCTTTTAACATTCGCAAAGGATTCTCCGCCGCGTCTTTTGATTACTCGATCGCGTATCCGCGCGAGTCCGCCCGTGAGTTTTATTTTTGCGACGTACGGCACACCGTCGCGCGCAATTCATAGAATAAACTAGTTTTCCCCGGAACCTCCTCCGTCTCTCTCTCTCTCTCTCTCTTCTCTTCTCTCGCTATTCTATTTTAATATTTTGTTCGTTTTCAATTCCGCGCTTGTTCTGCGAGACGAAAAAAAAGTTGCGTCAAAGGGCACGGGCGCATCGGCGTAGTTCATTTTTTTTACGATAATTAGCAGCGAATAGCCTTTTACGATGCTTGTTGCATATATTCGCGTCGAGAACAGAGGCGTATTTTGTTATATATAACTCGTTGTTATATATGTGAAAATAACGTGTATATACATTATTTTGTTTTTTCGTGCAACAATCATTGTGATCTAGTTACTTCTTAAATACGCTGCAATTCAGTTATTTTTATTGTGTGATATACGTTCTTCTCTAAGAATTTTTATTATTTATATTTTATTATTTTTCATATATTTTTTAAATTTATATTTTACATTTTTTATCTCAGCACATTCAAGAAGAATGGAATTGTGTACGAGAGGGAGTGTTTAAAATGCGTAACATTTCTTGTAGGATATTTCCAATCCTCGATTTTTTGCAATTTTCTTATTTTTATTGTCATAGTTTGACGTTCGAATTACATGAACGGGGATTGATTCGCGCTCGACAGTTCCCTCTTCACCCCTTCTCGTTTCAACGACGCCCCCGCTTTTTTCCATGGAGAAATTCGGTCAACCGTATTCATGTCCGCGCTTTTTCGATGCCTCCGAGGATCTATTGCGTCGCCGTCGATTTTTTGCCTCCCTTTTTCTCGATGTTCGGACCGATCCCTTGTCAATAGCATTGCCGCTCGTTAATACCTCGTCCGGTCAATAATTTTCCTGCGGCTTTTCGTCCTCTCTCTCTCTCTCTTCCTCCCCCTCTCTTTCTGTCTGTCTCTCTCCCTCTTCCTCTCTCCGCTCAGCCTCTCCTGCCTCTCCCTCTCTCTCATCTACACCTACGCGCTGGCATCGTGTACATACCCCGCCGAATACATGTGTTTATATCACATTATGTACAGGCGCGTGTTGGTCCACATATCTATGGCTTATATATGAAATACATGCGTTACTCGCGCGATACATATACACGGTGTACTTGCCTCGGATGTACGCGGTGGTGGCGAAGAAAGTAAACGACACGCGTACTCGGACTCTTCGCACCCTGGCCCGTACGTAGAAACGGTCGTCGGGGAATCTCTACATCCTCGGGATGTAGGTATCTGATTAAATTTAACTGCGCGCCCTACGCAAGTCTTACGTCGATTGAAACGACCGTAATTTACCGGGGAGAGGGCACCCCCGTTATACGTCGTTACGCGTCGCGAGTTTTTTCGCTTTCGCGCTGTCGTGTTTATCGTCGCCCGGCGACTCGACTTATCGCAATTACTCGATCGGGTTAGATTGTCGCGATCATTTCTAGGGAACGCGATTTTTGACGACGTAGGCGTGTCTCTGCGAGACGAGAGAAAGAGAGCGAAAGGAGAAAACGAAATTATCGGAGACAGAGATCGAATTTTTTTTCGGGGACACCCTGTTTGTGAACGCCCTTCCCCTTTATTACCTTCCCTTCCTTCTCCTCCTCTATGTAACGAGCTTATGTACTACATTATGTGCAAGATACTTTCGTACATGGCCAGTTAGGTATACGAACGGAAGGAGGACGCGGGCGGAGCTGTCGGTGGCTACACGTTCACGCTCGCGCGTTCACGTGCACGAAAACGACGTTGACGACGTACATAAGCGTCCGTACATATATATGTATATATATGTATGTATACATACACATCTACGCATATGTACACATACACGCGTCGATCGGTGCACTTGTCCGTGCTCCGCGCGTTCCTCAGTGACACTCAACCGATCCAATTTCGTCCGCGAAATGATAAAAAGAACTTTTTCGAGATTTTTATGAGAAATTTTTGTCGATTAATTTTCTGATTCTCGCTCTAAGGAGGACAAATAAAATGTTTTTCAAATGAACATTTCAAATGGAATCCGAACAAATTGTTAATAAAGCAGTAAACAGTGCTGACAAGTACTGACTTGTTGAATGATGAATGTAAAACTTACAAGATTGATTCTATCTTAGGAAAATATCACTTTTTCTTCATTGTTGCATTAAACATATATTTTGATATATTCTTCTAAATTTCTGCTTTGAAATTCTTGATTGATTACATAATTTGGTTAAGAAGTAGACGTATTAAATTAACGCAAATGTTGAGATGTTATTATTAGCTTAAACTTATTATAGTTTTCTGTAAATAAACTAATCTTTAGTCAATGAATCTTTGCAATTGCATATCATCGGGCGCGCATAAAAGCCAACATTTACGTATAAGGACTTTTGCTATGATAATTTTTCCACGTGCCTAGCGATATATGATTATGTAATGCCGTGGTTTATCACTTACGCTGGCGGACGCGTATGTGCGCGTATAAAAATACTTTGGCCGTCGTTTGAAAAAATACGTCGACGGTAAATATTGTACTGCGGACAGATAAACAATTGATGTTGATTTATACTGTATCGGCTCCTACCTAAATATTACTCGAGCGTAACATACACATACATGCGCGCGCGCGTACATACATATGCAATCATACATACCGTAGCATTTAAATTTCAGTGAAGAACCGGCGAAGTACGTGCGCGCAAGGAAAACGTTCGCGTCGCCGTCGTTTCTTTTATTATCGTTTTAGCGAATACGGTAAAATAATACCGTTGCGTTATCCCACTGGCCCGCCTTAATTGTAACGACTTTCGTCACCCTAAAACCCGTTACGTCCAGTTCCGTCGTGGTTAGCGAGTCCCTGGTGGCCGACGAGCCATCGCTCCGGGCGGCACCCCGCGCGGTTACGATCCTGTTATCCGTTAACTCGAATCGAGATTTAAGCGATGTATGCTAATACGAGACTTAGTATGCGCCGCGGTGGCCCTGCATTATGAAGATTTTCAATTTTACGCTGCCGCAATAATGACGAATAAATATTTACTATGGCACAACGACGAGCCCCTCCCGTTACGACTCCGATCGCGCCGTTGATCGTTTGGCTGATGCCATTAACACTTCTCTGGTCACCCTTTCCCGTTTCTCTTCCCGAGACAACAATGACACGAGATTGATGATCGCTTCTCTCCTTTGTAGATTTTAATTTATTACACTTTTCGCGAAATGCAAATCGTAAACGAATTTGGTTTTTCGCATGGAAGGCTCGCATAAAATTTCATTGAAACATACAAATTAAGGTTTCATCACGTGATAAGGTTTCATGGTAAAAAAATGATTAAACCTTAATTACATATAATTACTGCTTTTTATTGTATTTGTGATCGAATTATGAGATTATGATGTATCTTGCTTAATACAAATGAGCTTTGGTTGACGCAGTGTCCGACGACGCGTGTCGTTGATGACGATGAAGGCGGAAAATAATGTCCTTGGTCGAGGATTGACTTTACTAGCGTTATATAATATTGTGCTGTGTCGCGTATTGTTGCACAAGTTGGTTCATGTTAATTATTCATCGAATGTGTTTCTATTTCTTATGTTGTCGATTGCGACAAGATCTTTTCAGTCGAATGTCTTGAGATCGCGCGAGCCTATTCTATTTAGTTTTTTAAAATTATCTTTATTAAAATTATGAAATTATTTCATTAAATCAATCCAACTTGTTCAATCGACGTTCGTGATCAAACCTCTATCGAATCTTTACCATGAACATTATCATTCTTTTGTTTAGAAGCGAAAGCATTCTGACATCATCCTCTATTTTAGTAGATATTTGCGAAAAATTTCGTAATCGATTGACCTTTATGTTGAAAACGAGATAATTCGAGATAGAGCACTCGCGAACGTATGATCGAGAAAGAATAAATCTCTGGCTCAATAAAATCTTCAAGACGGAATCTAACGCTTCGGTTGATTTTATCGCCGGGCATCTGCTCATTAGAACCGTAGCGCACTACACAACATCCTCGGGAAACAATGTGACTTAATAATGAAGAATCCGTGCACGGTAATATCGCCTGAGAGAACTCATCATTCACCTCGGCGCGACCTTGACGAGGGCGTTTCCGTGGAAATGGTACGCCGTATTCTCCTGCTGTCGTACCCTTTCTCGCGCCCGCTATCCTTACCCTAGGGACACTCTTATACAACACGAGATACCTATCTCGGCGGCGAATCTATTGGCTAAGAAAGTCGCTGTGTAGACATTGGCGTAAGTCATAAAACCGCAATGACCAAACCGCGTTTATTGGACCGCTTGTGTTTCACGAAAACCGACGACGTCTCGTCCTCCTTCATCGTTGCATGCAATTCTACGCTTAATCGATCTGTCTTACGCTCATGTACAAGTTAACCCAAGTGTGGCCGTGTCAAATTGTTGGTTTATGGCACATCCATATGTCTTCTCAATTTCACACGGGTCGTCGAACCGCTCGTCTTTAATTCAACCACGTAAGTTTTACTCCGTCAATATATAAGATAGATAATATTGACGGACACGACAGTCAAGCCGCACTTTGATCATCATGCGATAGTCATACGTTTTTTAACGTGCGAATATATTTCTCACTGACGTATTATGCGATCCAAGAGACAATTTTCCAGAAAATTAACTGTACGAACGTGATGAATTTTTACCGAATTACTTCTCATTGATATCATCGTACTTCGTCTCCGCCGACTGATAGTATTATCAGGTGCCGCGTAACGCTGATACGGTCAATCGACGTGGACCCAAATTAGGGGGTTGTGACATCCTCGTTATCATTACTGCGAAGCGGTAACTTAGTTAGTCTTCGCAATTACGCGCGATGTCGATGAAAAGGCCGGCCTTCTCGCTGTACACCGGACCTCTTTTGCCTACGCCAGTCCCGCGAATGCATCGGACGTTATTACATTAAGGCTCCCTTTGCGAAATGCCACGGATGTTACGCTTTGCAATTACGAAAAACTCGCCGCCTTTATGACGACGATTCGTAATACGCATAATTGAGCGATCTCGAAAATATATCGAAAGTACTTCCGGAATCACGATGACAGATGGAAATATCGGGGCTTCAAGTTTGTTGCAAATTATGCACAAGATGAAAAGTATACTATCAATAATTTTCAAGCTACAAGTTATCTCGCTAAAAGGAGATATCGTAGACGGCAAAAGAAAATGTATGCCCTTAAATTATTCCTGAATCGCGGAGCATTGTTTGTTCTCTCTCTCTCTCTCTCTCTCTCTCTCTCTCTCTCTTTCTCGAGTTCCGAGTTATCGACAAAGTTAAATATCAATTTCTGAGTAATCGATCCACAACTCAATGATACACCGCGCTTTCACTTTTACTTAACGAAACTGAATGAGACCTACAAAATTGTTTCGTCGTTGCTATCCCGTAAATTGGAACGATTCGCTCGCTCGTGCACTCTCGGGGGGGTTACACTTTGCGCTACGACCGGCTCTAATTAAGAAACAGAGCGGCACGGTAATTGGCTTCCGCGATGTGCCCGTGATGAATGGAATGTTTTTATCCTGAACGAAAGGAACAGCCATAAGTACTACCGTCGTAAGTGCCTTTGATTCGAGGAGGCGCGCTGGCTGCCGGGAGAGCCTCTTTCTGCGAAGCTAGTGGCCTGTTGCATGCCACCGCTGCTTACCGGCCCTCCGGCTATGCATCGGGCGTGTTTCTTGAGCCGCTCCTGCGCTCACGATGATCGATTTAAGCCCGGTTCACACTCGTCGGCGGCTTGATGCGCGCGTGTGTCCCGCAGCTTCTCCCAGACGTCGACAAAGTACTTTCAACAAGTCACCGCGCGTCTTCCCTTCGCGCCTTGTCTACCGCGCGCGCTCGTAATCCGTCATGCAGCGACGAAATTGATTAATCGAACATTTCGCCGATATTCCCTTCTAACGAACATGTAACACGAGCGTGAGACGGATTACCTCCGAGAGGCTTACCTGCTTACGTACCAACACGCCGGTATATTACGTGATCAAACTGAATGCTAATACGAATTTATATAGTTTTCACAGTGATTAGCTAGTTCAATTTTCGCACACAATTTTCGCAGCACGTACCAAACAGTGCATTTTTACAGAATGATAATGTTCAACTTGAGAATAAATCAACCTTTTATTTCACAAGATCGACTTTTGTATGGCATTTGCGAGAAATAATTTCGATACTTGAACACTTGCGAATTGCATTTTATTGATGGATATTTTTCTCAATAGTTATTTATGTCGATATTTCCACGAATAATTTTGTCTTCGCACGAGCATTCTTAAAAGCGTTGAAAGGTCGCGCCGAACGGAGGAAGAACGAAATTAATGTACTCGTGGGCGATGTGAAAGATGTCGATTATGAAGAGGAGCCTAGGCTCTGCAGCTAGCTTAACCACGGCGTTTCCTACCTGAAATATCGTCGTCGTGCACCTAGCGACGTGACAAAACGAGGCAAACAGAAACGGCAGCGGTGGCGACGGAGGCACCCGAGCTCCGCTCGAGATTGTAACAGGGTGTTCCATTAAAATCATTCGTCGGTTGGAAAGTTCGGGGAACATTTCGACACGCCGTACTTCACTGGCGCTCGATTCACCGCCGCGGATAACTTGGACGATTTATGTACCTTGCGAATCTCGGCCGCGATCCTCGGGCAAGATTTCAACTGTCATTGCGAAGGAATTTTTTAGAATTCAATTTCAAGGGACTAAAAGACTGCAGAGTTATCAACATTATTTTTCGAAGCATTGCGCTTTATGAAAGACATGCGCTAATATTGTATCAATTTGTATTGCGACTAACGCGGCTGTATCGTAACACACGATACCGCGAATCCTTATTTTGCCGACGGATAATGTCGGTCAAGGGTTGTAGGGACCATTTAGATTCTGCCGGAGTCTGGCAGAATCTTGCTCCAAATATAACAAAGTTCCAGCGACAACGACATGTACTACACGATAGTTGCATGGCGTCATCTCTCCCTCTCTTCGTTTCTGTCTCCTTCCGTCCTTTCCGCTCGTCGAGTCGCGTCGAGGCATCGTGGGGTGGTTCAGACTCTGTGGGAAGTGAGACGAGGGGGAGGAGAGGGTGAAAGGGGGTACAGCGGCCAGAAGGGAAACGCGGGACAATACTATCCCCGCTGATTCAGTTTATAGCTGATCATTCGACCCTGGACTCTCTCTCTCTCTCTCTCTTCCTCTCCCTCTCCTCTCTTCCTCTTCTCCTCTCTCCTCTCGCTTCTCTCATTCTCTATTCGTCCTTCTCTCGTTTTTCCTCTCGCGTTCTCTCCATCTCTCCATATGTATATATGAACGATGTACGACGCGAGCGCGCACACACATACATACACACACATTCGTGTAAATACTCGGGTGTGCGGGCAAATATGTAGATATGCCCCGTGTGCACATAGCTGGGCATGTACGCGGGATACCTAGCTCTATATGCTACTCTCGCCGGTGTACGCGGACACGGGTCGTGTGCGCGCATACGATGCTCCGCGCTGTTACACAGATATGTACAATGCACGCATACGCGCGCGTGTATACATTACCGCATCTCTCTCTCTCTCTCTCTCTCTGCCGTCGTGCACGACGCGCACGATGCACGTGCTCCTTTCGCGCTCGCGTGTCCCGCGCGCAAAAGCCGCGTGCACGCGCTTCTTCGCGCTCGCGTATGCTCGGTATGCGTTTGCCGCGTTCCGCAGCGAACCGAGAGATGGACTGGAGAGAAAGAGTACGCGAGATACCACTCTGTTTCGCTTCGAGATGATACTCATTCCTGTAATCTGCTCGTTATCCCGCTCGGGAGAACAGCGGAGGATTCGCCTCGATACCGACCGCGAAATCATACGCGAATAAATTACGCGGCGCGCTTTATCGGCCAGCGGACCGTCGCGCGTCCCGCGCTTGTCTGGAATTACGTTATTTTCATGAAATCCCGGGCGCGTCGGGAACCGGTTCCCTCTCGTCTCTCGCCGTCAAATTTAAACGAAACACGGGGGCGTAAATTCGGCCGGCGATCGCCCGCGCTTTGACATTAAGCCGCACTTTGAATTCCATTTTCATCTTAACTTGCGACCGCGTGACAAGGACAATCGAGTATCGGCTTCGTGCATCCCTATTTACCGATCACTTATTACGCCCCACAACCATGTCCTTCAGGATCCGTGTGTCTCGGTGATAATATCCGGAAAGAGTATTGAGGGGAACATAATTAAACTCGGGCCAAGAATGTAAATTTACTTTGTGTTAGCATAATTTAATCAATTCTTTTTTTGCACCGTGTATGCGATTCACTACTATATTACTTTAGAAATCTGCGCTCTTGATAAAGGTTTCTGGAAGCAACCGGGAGAGAAATCGTGACGTGAAAAAGAGAGTTATATTGATAAAGACATAATTAGACATGTGAATTCGGGTTAAGTCTTTGTCATATTCCATGTTACAATAGCATGGATTTATGTTGACATAATATTTACGAAGTCTTGTCGCCCTGTATACGCAACAATTTATGTGCATTCTTGTAATATCTCTTTTTACTTAAACCGTTGGTATCCCGCGGCGAATTGTCCCAGAGCGAGAAGGCTTCAATTCTGTAGAATGTATGTTCCGTGTAACTATTTCATCTTTCTTGGCTCTTTCTTTTTCGCATTATTGCATACAAACCGGTATCAAAGTATTTCGTTTGATTAGACCGATAAAAACTCGTCAAAATTGATTGAAAATACCGTCTAGATTTAAATACCGAATGTTCTATTCCTAATAAATTTAGTCTTAATGACTTTCATTATCCATTTTAAGTTCAACTCAAATTCATTTTAGTAGAATTCCGTGTTTCGAAGACATTTAACAGTAGAAATGTAAAACAAACAAATTTTAGAAAAGTTTCTGAGGTGCAACAAATAACAAAATTTTATTATGAAAAACTTTTATGACTGTTGCTCAGAAAATATGTAGTGCATTTAGAACATGAAAATTAATTGAAATAATAGAATCTTTTATGTTTAGTACTTAATGAAGCATTAAGATAGTAACCAAATTCCAAACTAATCTAAGAGCCAAGTTGCAATGAAATAAATTATAACGAAATTTTTTAAATAATTTAAATAAAATTTGATCGTTGGATTCAAATTATATCAATTATATCAATTAATTATATTAATTATATCAATTAATTAAATTGATAATGATTGAAAATTATAAAAAAACTTTTTAGATAAATATAGAATAATTGTGAAAATAACGTTTACAATATTTTGGGATTGCTACTTACTCTGCCTTGTAGTAAAATCCGCTTAAGGATAGATAACGTTCTGCCAAAATTTTTATTGGGCAACAATCTCACGTACGTCAAAGCCATTAAAATTGAATGCGGATTGGGAGGGTAGCTTCCTATGTACGATTATACGTGAATCTCGGTCGTTCTCTGTCGATCCCTGTTTTTCTCTCGGTTCTTCGTGTCTCCTCGACCTCCGCGGCGACGTGACGCGTCGCGACGCGCCGCACCGCGCGTCCGTTGCGGGCGGCCGCTCACAATCCGGCGTTAATCCGGTTGATCGCCACGGCGACACGGGGATCCGTCAAAGGGAACACGTCGTTCTCATTTTCAGGATCTCTCTCTGGCCCCGGCTATCCTCGCTCTTTTTTAGCCGCTCGTTTTTCGAAATAGTGTTCTCGTCCGTGGTGCCGCGTCTGCGAGCGAAATAATTCGCGTTGAGGCACTATACACTTAGTTTTCTATCTGGTGATTCTTTGATGTGTCTCAAATTCCATTAGCAAAAGCGCCAAGACATTGACGGTATTGTGATAGCAGAAACACAGCACTCGAATATACAAACGCAAAAGTAACTTGAAATGAAACTTAAAATTCTGGGCTTTTTATCAATTAAATTTCAGCAAGTTTGAACAAATTCATTTAAACGAATGAATAATGGAATGTTATTTTACAATGTTGGTAGCTTAATGTTGCGATTCGTGTTCAGATTAAGGATGCTCATTATATCCAGTTGTCGAATGTAAACTTCGATCGTTTATCCACGTTGATTTACGCCGGCTGGCGCCATAATAATTATTGCTAATGCATCCGCGAGAAGATACGAATGGTATCGCTAAAAGCCACTGAAACATTGATACCGTATACACGGAATATAGTTAATGTCGACGCACAAGCAAGCAGATCGAGAACTTACAAAACATCGCGACTAATAACGTGAAACCACACACACGAAAAGCATAAAAATAAGCATACAGACGAGAGAATACGTGTAGTGCTCGCGAAGAAAATTGTCGTCGATGTATTTCATAACATATGCGGATGCGAATTTTCATTTCCTTTACACGCGCTATCTAATTTTAGTCGCTCGGATCTCGCGAAACTAGAATACGGTTTATCCGGCGCGTCAAAGGCTAATGAGCCGTTTCTCTAAAATACTTAGCGGTTCTTATTTACATTTCTCGCCTTTCGCGGGCGAGTATCTCGCTGTCGCGCGCGAACTACAATTACCAACTCTCGCAGGACTCATCCTCGAACTTGTTAAAGACACTTTACTCGCTCGGGACTCGACAGGGGACACATTCCTTTCTTTCTCTGTCTTTCCTTCTCTTTCAGTCACTCTCGTTCCAGTAATACTTCTTTTCGGATCGCTAATATACTGATTCGTCATTAGCGCACTGCGCTAAAAAAAAAATGCGTCGTAAAAAATTATTAGGCGAACGAGTCGACGGTTTTGCAGTATCTTTCGCGTTCCTTAATCTTGGGACTTTCCTTCTTGCATAGCCCCAAGGATTAAACGCGGATACCCTCGGATATAGAAGATATGCGAAATTTCCAAGCGTTTCTCTTCCTCTCTCCCACGTCTGTGCTCTGTACGTCCTTTTCTCAACGGCGTTACTCTCCGTACTCTTTTCCTCCTTCTCTCCGCGCTCGCGCCCCTCGCCTCCCGTCCTCCTCTTATTTTTTTCTCTCCCACTCCCCGACGCCCACCCTCTTGCTCTTGCATTTTTTGTTGCCTTCTACAACCGCGTACAACGGTGCGGCGCGAGTCAATTCTATCGCGGCCGTGGCGTCCGCGCGCCTCCGTCGCGACGCGCAGTCGCTACGGACAACTCTCCGCGGCGATTGCAAAAGTGCTGTCCGCGGGATACCGAGGGGACGGCGAGGCGGGCGGGTGGAGGCTGGGAGGACTGCTGGAACCCGGGTATGGGTTACGGCGCGGAAGGGGAAAAGAGGGGCGGTATGAGGGGAAGAGGAGACGTGCGCACCCTGTGCCAGGAGCTCTCCGCGTCGGGGAAAAATTCAATCCCCCGAGTTAAAGGGGATGACGCGCTCTTCAGGGCCGTACAGCCGAGGCGGTAATTTTCACGAGTCTTCTCGTGCCTCTGCCCTCCTCCCTTCCCCGCACTCTTTCTCTGCCCGTAGACCCTTTCCTTCCCCTGTCTCTTATACAC
>VBVR01002617.1:0-21507 GCA_011638315.1 Tetramorium parvispinum
CTACAAAATGGCGTTTAATTCATTTTATTCGGCCTATATGTTACGGAGTAATAACTATTTACTTTCAACACATTCCCATTGGTCACCCTGTATAATTGCACAATATTTTACGAATACAACATTTTAATTGTTTTAATACTTTAGGAACTTAATTTCCTACGTGACAGTATCTTTCTTCAATAGTCTTTCGCGTGAAATTTTTTTGTCGCGACGATAGTTCCCTATAATCTATAGTCAAATTTCACGAAGTCAAAGGCAACGTCTACGTTATCGAAATTCCCAAAACCGGTAACTGAGTTTACCACTAGATTGCCCCGCAAGGAGGAAACCGTCCAATCGTTCACCGGATGTCTTCCTCTTGCCACCTCTCTTACCCTTCACCCTCTATTTCTCACTGTGTCTTTCGCGTTCTGTGTCTTTCCTATATTTGAGAGCTCACAGCCTTACAATCACTTTCTGAAATTACTTGCGTACTCTTTCACATTCGTCTGATACAATTTATTTCATAATATTAAAACAAACATGTGTCTGGCGATGCACGTACGTTTCTCGAGGAAAGCATCTGAATATTATTAAATCTCTACTCTACATTTTACGCTAATCCATTATTCTTTTCTTGTGTTTCCAGCCCGGAAACGAATTCGGCAGACTGCCCGAGCCGCTTCAGACGGTAGCCGGCGAATATTGCTCCAGTAATTATCCAGTATCTCAAACCGCGAACAATGAGAAGCTGCATACCGGTGAGTGGAATTTTCATTAATGAAAGATTTCGGCTAATTAGTAATCGTGACCTGATGTTTTTTCAATTTAAATGGCGAAGAGGAATGTTCACTCGAGTCTACAATAAATTTTCTATGCGTACCATTCGACATTTTCTTTTTTCAAGAGAAAGTGCGTCTATGCAGAAATGTCTGAATCATTTCAACGTTTTAACTTGACGTTCTTAACGAACTTGCGAGGGTGTAATCAAGGGAAAAGGTGAGCGGAGCAGAGACCGGTCGATTCTTCGATTCCCCCGTCGTTCGACTTTGAAGCTCTTTGATACCGTCGCGGCTTCGGAGACGTCGCGTTTCCATCGGGCGAGGCTTTCGATACACGAAGACCGTCGTATAGACCGCGCGAGGAGAAGCGCACACATAGGAAAGGACACGTTTAGGAACACGTGCGGGGACGTGTACCCCGAAACGAAGCGCCGGTAAGGAGAGAGGCAGAGGGTGAGCCATAACCCCCCGAAGAGAGCCTGTCACTCGCAGGCAGTCGAGTCGATATCTTTATATAGTCGCATCAACGACGACATTATTTTCCAAAGGTCGCGGCGAGACGCGGTTGCATCGTGAGACATCACCCGAGACAATCTGGCCGGAGTACTCGCCAATTACTCGGCCCGAAACATTTTCCAAACAGCTAGTCGGCATTTCGCCCAACGCGCTGCATTTCTCATAAAATATATGGAAGAAGAAAAAAATTAATCGGCGCAAGATACTGGTAATCGATTTATACGGAGTCCAATATCTTGATTCTCCAATCTGCTCCCAATCAACGATGGTATCGACGATGATATCTTCTGCTTTAAGAGCCATCGCGTTTATCTGATAAATGTTGCTCTTAGAGATATAGATAGAAATTTTAGAACGAGTTGCGAAATGTTTTCTCAACGACACGACGAATTAATTCGTAGTATTCGCGCCACGATAATTCGTCCTTTTTCGCGACGACGTTTCTTCTTCCGGGCGAGTGTCTTAGCCTTGACCCAGAAACGCGACGTCAATTTCCCGATACGAGATTCAATAAGTGACGTGTTATCACCGCAAAAACTTCCCCGGGGTGTCCTCACAGTGGAACGTTTCCCCTCTCCCCTTGATATCCTTACCGTGCAGAATCGCCAAACAACCCCAGCTGGCGTCTGGCTGCAGTGATTGACACTTTATATCTAGCATTGGCATGCCACGGCGTGAAGCCACCGCTCGCTCGGGATGGACCACCTCCGTCTAACTCAATCACTGCCTATAATGCCGCAATTTCTCTATCATAATCGCGTTACGTCCCCTCCTCGCCGACTCGATCCACTTTTCGACACGACGATTCAGAAATATTGAAACGCCGCCGCGACGGATGAAAGTCGCCGATCGTTCCCCGCATTCTCTCTTTTTCCTTCCCTCTCCTTCTTTCTCTTTCTTATTCGTCTTTCACATTCCGCATATCTGAAAGCAGTATTGTAATAACTTTTTCGTCTCTATGACGAAAAATTTAATTAGATTTAAATAGTCTTTACTAATTTCATCAATTTCTATTTCATTCTTCTTGCATTCTGATGAACTTTAGTAAAATTGATGAATGTTAATTAATAGTCTAACATGAGATTGTTACAATTCGAAATCGTCACAAAATGTAAAAATAGAATAAAATTATAGAAAAAATTTATTTGCAACATTTGGAGCTCGTAATTGATAATATGTGTAATCCGTGCTTCGCGGACGTAAATTCGTTGCGAGCGACATGGGTTCAGTGTGGCATCCAAAAACAACGCTCGAAGTGTCTTTGCGAAGAATATCATTATAGCCGAGCAATGAGCTGTGGCGTAAGTAAGTAGATTCGATTCGCGTCGGACTGGATTCTGCCGTGGAACGAAACGAGGTTACCGCCGAGTGGCTACCCATGGCGAATCCTGGAGACCCATTAAACGCACCCCAGTTGTCTGCGGTGGCATTCTTATGCGACCGTTCACGCGGAAGGGTTTGTTTTTGCCTCTGATTCATTCGCGGCCTCTCGCTCCCTTTGTCCTCTCGCGGGTCTCGCTGATCTCGGATTCGGATTAGCACGATTTCTTTCCAACAAGACCGGATATTCCATTAGGTATCAAAGAATCATCTCTTTTTACATCAAACATTGAATATCGAATAAACACGGGCGTATCAATAATTAATCAAAAATAACGGAAGAGCGCACTGCGTGTTCTGTCAATTTACGATAAACACCGCTCGACGTCCAGTATACACAAACAAATGTATTTGCGTTTCCTCTCGTCCGCTATTTGCTTTATTTCGCGATCAATAGCGCGATTAATTAACTGTTGTTTCGAAAAATTAACTTTGATTACAGGAAGCGAGTTGTACATGCCGCAAGGCTACAGGCAAGAAACTTGGTTGCAAGATGGTGAGTGCTTCAATCTAAATTTCATTTTCCTATGCATATGTATATTTTACTATGCTTCAATTAATTACTACAATAATAATTTAATTGTTCGTTGCACGTTATATGAACTCGGCTTGAATACACGCTTAACTCTACCGAAACCATCAGCCCGGATAGCTCAGTCGGTAGAGCATCAGACTTTTAATCTGAGGGTCCAGGGTTCGAGTCCCTGTTCGGGCGATTTTTTTTTTTTTTTAGTTTTTTGCGTTAAAAAAGCGTTTGTAACAAAAATAATATCGTTATGTATTATTAAGTTTCAATTAATACGCATAGTGTATGTGAGAAAAGTTTTTAAAATGCAAATCAAGCAGTTTGAATATGAATATAAGAATAATGTCAAATATATAAAACTATTGATTATCTTTTCGCATCATTAATTACAGTATTCTATAGAATAACAACGATAAATGGACTTAATAAAATTTACTGAAAAATCAGAATGTTAAAGTCGCAAAATCTCGGTATTGATTTTTAGAATTTAGAGATGTAGCATGAAATTAAAGCCCTAAGCCGCCAGCGAAGATAATTACGTGCAGCCACTATTCGCTCGGAACATTAATTTTAATTACTTTGCCCAACTGCGATGTAATACGCGATGGACGTAATGTAACGGATGATCAAAGGGGGAGGATTTTATACCACGGGACGGAAGCTCGATATTTTCGTTAGATATTAAATTAAGAATTTTTCTTTTTACGCGCTCCTAACCGGCAGATATAATTTCTATTCAATTGGTCGCAAATGAGCTAACATGAAAATTCCCCCCTTCGCGCAGGTAGCAGCTCCGAAACCGAGGACAGCGAGCAATACGTGCCCGAGTTCCACCAGATGTCGAGTAAGCGCCCATTTTCATTGTTCGCTCCGCTCCATAAGCGCTCACGTACCGTTTGTTTGCGCAACCTATCGTTTAATAATCCGATCGATTATTGCGGAAAGATAGCCGCGTGCGTATTAGCCGCGTCGCGTCGATACTACGATGTCTGATAATTCGCTCGGATAAATAAATCCGGGGATTGGAATCCGCGGAACAGGATTGCAGGATGTCAATCTCCGTTGAAATCACCGCTGAAATCGTGTATAGGGCACGGAAGTGTTTCGCGCGTCGGTTCGGCTCCGAAATTGGTTTGAAAATCTGTTACCGCGCGTTCTGCGGAGCGTTTAGATCTCTCTCCTCGAAGATGCACGCCCAACGTCTCCTCCTAATGTCCCTCAGTGAAATGTCCCGAAAAATAAAGCAATCCGAATTGAAACTGGGAATTGAAATCCATGCAGCGACGTCCGTGGAAGCGAAATAAAGACAGCACTTTTGCGAGTAATCGGGAACGATTGCGTATATTAATTCAGCGAGTGGCCCCGTTCATCCATACAAGTTAACGTGTAACCATCGCGTGATCGGCGAATCAATTAGCGACACACCGCACGTGCATGTTTAATTGACCGTCGACACTTTCCGCGCGCGCGTTGCGGTTTTCCCATTCGGTGACGGCCTTTTTGCACCCGTCCGCGACCAGCGACGAGCACGGGCACCCGTTCGACGAGTTTTCCCCGCTGGCGTAAATCGCAACTGTTAACTCACGGACCTGTGGGGCGCAATATCGGTCCTTTATTAAAAACCGGCGAGAAGACGCCCGCGGGGCAGAGTTCTTTTTAGCGTAGCGCAGAGAGAGCGGAAAGAATCAACACGGGGCGCCTCGGCGATCATCGATATCGGATTACGCGAGTAAGCACTTTATATTAAGCCAGCGGCGATTCGTTCCGTCTTTTTCCCTCTTTTTTTCCTGTCTCTCTCTCTCTCTCTCTCTCTTTTTTTACCCTCCCCGCTCCCGGTCGACGCCGCGCTCGCTTATTAACGTCGCTATCGATACGCCGCGCCTTTTCCGCGGATCATTATGATAAGCGGGCAGAAATCGGACCGCCGCGCATTCCCGACGCGCTTTTCGGAGCTCTGTACGAGAAGCGCGGGCCGCAGTTTACATTATTCCGGGAGGGCGCAAAATTCGCGACGCACGATACGTGTAATTCAGCGTCGAGCAGCGTTGAACAAACGTATCGTCGAACATTTCAACCGGGCGGGCAAACACCCAGAGGGAATCGGGGGCCGGCTTATGTCTATATGCGCACCAACGTGCACACATGCGAGCGCACACGCGCGCACGCAATTCCCAGGCCGCGTATCTTCCGCGTAATATTATATGTAGCTTGCGACGCATTTAGGAAGAGATACATGCTCGTATGTACTCGCAGCCGTAGACCTTTATGTAAAACATCACGGGTATCGACATCTTCAACTTCAACAACGGTGTGCTTCTGAATCTCTCAGAGTTTAGGCTCAACCAACAAGTAATGTTGAAAACTCGGTAAGAAGTTTTCCTCTTACTATTAGTGTTCCTTTTAACTAATGAAAATGTGAAGATTGTACTTTATTTAACTAAATGCTGAAGATCGTACGAGCGTGTGTCTCGACAGTTGATTCTTCCGGTGCTTTCGCACAGTGAATTCACGTTCAAGTCTCGCTATCGAAAATGATTATTACGAGATTTCGCGGACGATACGACGCGCCGAGATAATTCAATCTACCCTGGCGCGCCGACGCGCTTCTTCCTATCAGTAAACTTCCAATGTTTACAAATACAATTATTGCCGGAGGCTTGTGACTTATGCTTCCCACGGCACGGGAGCCTGTTTGATTTATCGGGGGCGCAGCCCTCGCCCTCGCGAAATCGTCGGCACCCCATTAGACCCCACCTTCCCTCTCACGTGTCGTTGCAGCGATGCGTCTTCACTTCCGGTACGACACGTGCCGTTATGTCCTGACGCCCCGCCGTTCTATCGGCTATGAATCGTTCGAAGAAAACGATCGCGCGCCACGCATTCGGTAAACAGTAATGATATGCGGCCTAGGGATGCCCTGCGAGACTATCGTAAAAGTCATTTTTCGATTGCGGCGTTTGTGATATCGCGATAAAAAGAAGATTGTACAACGCGAGAGGATCCGTAGATCGCGATTAATATGATCGTCTCGCTTGCGCCAGGTGCGAACGTGAAGCAAGAGTCGAGCAATTGCACGAGAAACGGCGACAATGGCAATTATCATCCCCAGTATCAATCTACCCCGGTATCAGTCGCGCACGGTCAAAACAGCGATTTCCTCGAGATCAACTCGGACCGTTGTTTCGGGTAAGTTTGAGGGAAACCCTATCGAGCTTGTTCTTTTCCTTTTGAAAAGCGTCTTACAAGACATTTATTGTCTTGCGAATAAGAAAGAAAGGTCGTGCTAACTGTGAAACGCGAATCTGTGAAATTACGTAAAGCGAAATCTTGCGTGTTACCCGTAGGAATCGAAAGATAACCGGGCCGGCTAATAAGAGCACGAAGGACGTCGCCGTGAAGGAAGAACCGACAGATCGAAGCTACGTGGAGCCGCTTCCCATAACAAACATATCATCCGCAACATCTCAGGAGAACGGTAAGAGATTTGACGATGGCACGCTTAATCGGTATCGAGAAGTGACTCGCTGACTTTTATCTCCGTACGAAAATCCATCGCCGTGACAAATCCCAGCATAAAGGGATCCACGTGGCGCTATTCCACCCCATAGAGTCCATAAATAATCGGAGGGTACAACGAGGGTACAACCGTTGTCCATTAATCGAGTCGACTTCCGATTAGCTCTTTGAGGGCCACGCAGCTACATCGATAATGATCGGTTCGCGCCGTTGTTAATTGTTCCTCGTGTCTATTCTTTGCGATCATTAAAATGTATGCAGCAACAAAAGTTCAAGAAATCAGCAGCGAATTAACGAAGAGTGTGTGTAGAACGCCTTCGCCTTGGATTATATTTGTTTTGTATTTATTATACACTGCATATTTTTCATGTGCTATTTTACAAAACATTTACTAAGGTAACGATATAACTATTTTTGTGTAAGAGCCAACATTTTCTATGATCGTTGCGAGGCTCACGACTAATGCATTGTACTCACGCGTGACTGAGCCTGCGTAATTGAATAATTAAACGATGCTTTCAAGTCGAAAGCTATGGCGAGCGTCTTGTAGATTCCAGCAAAAGTTACCGAAAGAAAGAAAAGAGCGCGAGGCTCGAGAACCTCCGGGGGAAAATGTAAGTTGAAAGAGCTTTCTCTCTCGCGACTTGTGCAGTGCAGAGAAGATTTTCGATGCAAGATTAACAGTGTCTTTAGTAACTGCCAGCTCAAGCTCTTCCAGAAATCCTTTTGTTGTTCGTTAAAGCGAGAATTAAGAAAGTTTTAACTTTCAAGAACTTTTAATATTGATTATTCCCACGATCACTAAATCTTACATGAACATTCATTTGCAAGTTATCTTTTTATTGAATATCAATCACGAAGACGAGCGACATTCTCGAATAATGTTTCAGTAACAATTATTATTTTTCTATCACACCGCTCATTATCTAATAGGCTGTGAAGCAAAAACGAAAATACGCATTGCCATCCACCGTCCCGTCCATAAAAGGTAGAGTTAGTGAGGGGTTGCAAGCTCATGCTTTGTAATCAGACCGATTAGTCTTCCTTTATTCACGCACACATAGAATCGCGAGCTGAATCCTTTAGGAACTCGGTTACGCTATATCCATGGCTCGACACTGTATACGCGATACTACCCGCCTACTACCAAGTCACCTGGGATTATGCTCGTGCTTCTCTTCACGTAATTCTCCCTACCATTAAGCCGTTTTAATTATTTACACGTAGTTTAGGTTAATAATAGGATACATTCCCTATCGCCCGTATCGATATCCCGCAATCTACTTACGATCACCTAATTTATTTTCCAAACGGAAAGATCGTCTCGTTTTTCGCTTCGCGTCAAAATGACTGAATATTTCTGTATTCTTTATTTCTTAAGTGAAACTATAATATTAAATAAGTTCGTTGATCGAAGCGGCCTACGGTTTATTGTATTATTCGCTTAAAAGCGTATTGAAAAAATTCGTTAACTATCCAAACGGTAGAAAAATACATATTTAGAAAAAGTATGGGATAATCGAGATCATCTCGTTTAGGGGGACAAACAATTTGGAGAGCGATACGACGAGAACGGAATAGTAATAACCGGTTAATGGATACCGATTGGTTTCACAGTTCCACTAATTAATACGAGCAGAGGATTACGTGGATTACAGATCGCGACGGTCTATTCTGCCCGCAGAGAGTCACGCCGCTCTCTCGTATTCGCGCACGCGGAAAATTCACCGAAGCTTCCATTCGCGTACAGCCCTATCTTTGATTCACGTGTCGCGATAAATATTTCGGTCGGCAGCGAAAAAAAAGGAAGAAGCGTACGACAGGCGCGACGATGGAATACGGCAAAACGAGCATTTTCCCGTTACGCTCGGGAAAGGACAAGGCGAGCTCGTCAGGTTTCGCCGCTCGTCAGGTGGGTGGAAAATAGAGCTTGCATTATTAACGGAGCACTATGCCGGAATTCGAGGATCAGCGAGGCAGAAGAGAGGAGAAAAAGCAAGAGAGAAAGAGAGAGAGAGAGAGAGAGAGTGAGTGAGATGGTGCGGGCATGGAAAAGGGTGGAAGAGCAGCGGCGGCAAAACGCGTTTCTCCTCGTCTGAGAGTGGACGAGAGTGGAAGCCATCCTCTTTTCCGTAGAGCCGTGCCCACCCCGCCGTCGCCGCCGCCGCACACCGGCCGTCGTGTTCCGCCGTCCCTATGACCAGTCCTGAATTCAACCCTGCTCCGGCCTCCCTCGGTGGTGGTACATCGCCACCGGTTTCATCAGCTCGCGATTAATTTTAATCTAAAACCACCCGCAAAGCCTCTGGCCCGCGCTCGGCTCGCAGGCTGAGGTCAACCCCTTTCGCCACCCCCTGGAGCCGCTCTCTCTCCCTCTCTCTCTCTCTCTATCTGCTTGCCGAGAGAGTGCCAGATTGGCCCCAGAGCTTTCGGCTCCCTTCTGATTCCCCGTCCGAGATTCGTCCTTCGTTCGCCGAAACGCGGATGACCTTTCATCGAGCAGCTTCTCTGCCGACACGTCTCGTTACACGTAAGCTTGCGGAAGTTTATTAATACCTACGAAAAAACGCGGATGAATGTGTTTCATCAATCTTTGGTGACGCGACTTCTCGTAATCTTGATATCGCGATAACAAATCTAGCATATTTTATTCCTTTTTTTTACGTTAAACACGCGCGACTTATCTCCATTCTCGGGAGAAGAATTGGAAAAATCGTTTTTATCAATCCATCGTCTGGCGGAAAAGGTTGCTTCGTCCGCCGGAAAGAGTCATCACGCATCGCTTCCTCGCATTTTTGGCATTGCTTTTGATGGCCATCGTCGGATGCATCGGGACGTCGCTGCAACAACGATTTATCGGCGTTCTCCTCGATCGCGCGCGGCAGCTTCTCAATTTTTCAATATTCCCCGTGCGCGACTTGGAACGTAACCGGATTACGGCCCGAGAATGGCTCTTTCGGTACCGCGACGTCAATGGGGGGGTTGGTGGCGGCAGCCCGCGAGAATAAGAGAGGGATAGAGGAGCGCAGCCCGATTAATATACATATCGCGCGAGCTCTCGGCTTTCGATATTTCAGGGGGCACCATCGTGCGCGAGTTCCAGCCCCCGGTGGGCTTTGAATATCCACCAATTTCCTGCCGATATTTGTGTGACGAGAGCGCTTCAACCGGCCCGGCGCGTGAGTGCAATCGGTAATACGGAACGCGCTTTTTGTCCTCTCGAGAATTTCTTCCTTCGGCTCTCTCCTCATCCGTCTCTTCCACCTCCTTTCCTTCTCGTGGAAAAAACGCCCGCGGATAATCCGATGCTTTTCTCGCGTCTCTACGTCGTGATGTCTTCGTCTTACGCGATTGCAGAAGTGTGAAGCTTGAAATATTTTTACATACTCTGAAGTATAAATTCTTTTTTAGCAAACTTGATTGCATATCGATTATGACATTTTTAGATTCATTTATTTGTCGTATCGTAAGAGTAAAACTTGTCAAATGTCAGAATCAGATTATGAATATACTGAACATCACAAACTATTATAAATTGATTTAAATTAAATTAAATTAAATTAAAATTAAATTGTCGCGATACAAAGGATAGCGATTCTAGGATCACGTTGCATCTTTTTACAGCGAGCAGCCTAATTTATCCACAACGCCAACAGCAACAGTACGGGAACGTGACAAGGGATCACAGAGGATCGTCGCCGCCGTCCAGTCGTCCGGCTAGCGCCTCTTCTTCAACTTCTCAATGGCAATCGACCTTCTCCGTTTCCTCCGAGACCTTTCTGCCGCGACAGGAAAACTGGAATTCCGAGACTTACGCAAAGAGAAGCAGCACGCCGACCTGGACGGAACTCGGCACACAGCTAGATCCTAGGAACTCGTCCTGGGACCGGCAGAATGGCTGTTATCAGAAGAAGGGCTCGCCTGTTTCGACCTGGAACCCGGATCACATCAACAAAAGGCCATCGTCGACAACCGGCGTGTCCGCTTGGAGCGACGTAGCCGTCGGTTATCAACAACAGCGACGTGGTTCTCTGCAATTGTGGCAGTTCCTCGTAGCATTGCTCGATGATCCCGCGAATGCACCTTGCATTGCGTGGACCGGACGTGGGATGGAATTCAAGCTAATCGAGCCGGAAGAGGTTCGTAGAAAATGCTTAGAAAAAGTTTAATTTAATTTTTTTTATTTCATTAGCTTTTATGTGATTAAAGATGTGTTAAAATGATAAAAATTTATAATAGCTTCATTTATATAACTTTTGTCATATACTTGTTATATGTTTCTGTTGACACAGGTGGCACGAAGATGGGGTGTCCAGAAGAACAGACCGGCTATGAATTACGACAAGTTGAGTCGTTCGTTGCGATATTACTACGAGAAAGGCATAATGCAGAAGGTCGCCGGCGAGCGATACGTGTACAAGTTCGTCTGCGATCCGGAAGCGCTTTTCAACATGGCGTACGGTACCGGCGCGTCTTCGGGGATTAACGGAGAAGTTCCAAGTAGTATGGTACGAAGCCATGCGGTACCCGGGAAAGGAGCGGGCGGGAACGAAGTTCCAGATTTGATGAAACATCCCGCCGCGGGGTATAGCGACGCGGTTTTCGCCATGTACTCAAATACCGCCGCAGGTATTAGACTTTATCAATATTAATTATTGACATTCACATTTAAAATCGCATAAAGTATTTATGAGAAATTAATATTTTCATTAAATCATTTTCTGTACAGTGTACGGATCTTCCAGTCTCCATCATTTGCATCAGTACCTCGGTAACGAGGGTTTCAAAACGCCATCCAGCAGATATCACTCCCATTATTCTCATCAGTACGGCAGCAATCATCATCATCATCACCATCATCATTCGGCTCCGAGTTATACCGAGACCTTCTTGAACTACAGTCGACTGTCCTCGCACGAGACCGCTTTCGATTCCAAGGCGCAAGAACCACCACCGAGGGACTCGTATACCCAGGAAACAGAGAGTACCAGCAGAGATCGGGAGCCAGCGTCGATATCCTACGACAGCGTGCAGAGATCGCAATTACCGGCTCCAACTGTGCCGTCGCAATCCTCGATACTGGACGGCGCGGCGAGCTCAAAACTCGAGCCAGCACCGTACACGTGTTTAGGCGTTGGAAGTTGCGTCTGTTAAATAAATGTGATCGAATCTGTTGTTTGCATATTATTCGAAGAGAGATCTCCTGTCGATTATGCTTGACGATCCTCGAAACGGAGCGAAGCTCCGAGTCGTCTGGACATACATGGTATTGTAAATAGCACTTATTTTTCCGCGCTGATTTATCAGACTCCGTGGAGATAGACTAATAAATTTGTTTAAGTGCAAATCCTCCGATTCGTGTCGATACGTCATTTCCGATCGTTACTGTGCGCGTGTTTTCGTAGTTTATCGCGGTTGTAATTTATTTTATAAATATAAAATAAATCTTATCAATATAGAACGATTATTAAAAATATGATATATGACTCTTGCTTTTTACTTACAGCTCTATGTACATTAACAACTCGTCGAACATCAATTAGAGTAATTCGACTTTGACACAAAACATGATAATTCTAAACTCTGTTCCATCAAGAGTGAGAGATAACAAATAAAAACATAAATAAACCCAGAGTGAATGTGCAGTCGAGGAAATTTACATCGCGCGTTGCGAAACGAGAGCTCGTAATCCCGAAAAAATCTACAAGTATTAAATCATAGGATAGGATCATCTTCTCCACGCGTCCTCGATGCGCATGTGATGCAAGCAACGCGATCGCGCGCGTGTATTTCGAGCTCTGACACATGTGAGCGTGTTTACATCAACCTTTCGCTTTCTCTCGCTCACTTCGCCGACCGTCCTTCCTTAACACGCGACGATGTTTCGTTGACAAGTATAACCGCTGACTTAAGCCGGTTTGTAGTCATCGTCAACCTTGCGATCCAAAAACCACTTAGCACACTTCATGAGTGGAAGTCACATCTGAGATTCGTGCGAGTGATAATCTTGATCAATCAGCGCATAACTCGAGATAGTACTGTGTGATTAGTGGCAGCGAAATTTTGGTAAGTACCTCTTTTGTTTCATTAGAATAAAATCTTAATTTTTCCGTCAGTATTTTGTTAATTTCAACATAAATGCCAATTATATATTTTACTAGTTTAATAATATAATCTTGAACGGACAATGAAGTAACAACGTTGAAGCATTTATTCGCAATATACAAAATAAAATTGTTGAGTCTGAACAAAAATTTTGTCTTCTGGAAAATTAATAATAAAATCAAGCATATCGCCCCCAAATGTCGCATTTACAAAAGACGATTGTCAAATATAACGATTAAACCGTCGTCCGTGGTCGGTATTGATCCTTGCATGTAGCCTCCATAATCCGAGGACTACGTCAACGATAAAACTGACATACGCGTTTCGCATTCTGATTGACTGTCTCTCCGCCTCCAGGCGCATCCTCTCCTGATGATTGGCTGTGCCGCTCCGAATCGATTGCTCCGTGCACATCGTCAGTTTCCCGAAACTAACTTTGAGTGATGTCAAACACCGCTAACGCGTAATTCATCATTTCCATGTCTTTATTGAGTTCCAGCGGTGACAAACGGAAGCGACGAAGCGATTAGCAGTAAACGTGCATAATCGCGTTACTCTAAAAGCGATTAATATTCATGTCACCGCCGTATAACGCATATTTTCCTATTTTCTGCAACTTTTTTCATACGATATTCGCATCGCCTTAATTAGTGAAATTTAGCTCGATTCTTTTTTACGCAGTCAAGATGGTGAAAACTAAGTCTGCGGCACAGGAAGAGGGAAATATGGGTTTCAAGGACAAGCAGAAAGCGTTGGACACGTTGAAAATCCTGGACGGCCGCGATATCAGTTATCAATATCACGTAATCACGGGTTTCGTCGGGCGCACAAAAAGAACGCTCCAGATTACGCGGGACGAGAAGAAGCTGGCAAATTTCCGCGATGCTCTGAAGATCTTCGAGGATTGGCTGATAGATTACAAGGAAAATAACCGAGGAAAGGAGAATTTCGCGTATCTACCGATCGAGACGATCAGGGCCTTCCGCAATCTCGCGAAGAAATATGATGTGTGGGACGACGTATTCTTCAGGTGAGAAAGTACCATCGCAAAGGCCCGAGGCGCTTTTTAGCGAGCTGATATCGATTTTCTCTGTTAGGGAGTACAAGAACGAGAAGGGCGACTACAAGAGCCTGCGCGACGTGAAAGTACCCAACGGAGACACCACATGGGACATTGAGAGAAACAGGCGTCTGAAGGAGATTATCGGCAGGATTAAAGACGAGCATGTTCAATGGTACGAGACGGACGTAGGCGATTTTCGCGGATTGCCGACGAAGGAACATGTGCGATGCATCGCGCTTGGTTACAGTCCCAATCCCATAAAACTGAAAAAACTGGCGCTTCAGGCGCGTGAGATATTCGATGAAGACGATGACGATATGGATATCGAGGAAGAACGGAGAGCCTCTAAAAGAGGTCACGATAGTTCGTCGAGCAGCGATAGCGATAGCGAGTCGGAGAGAAAACGCGCGAAACGTTCGTCAGAAACTGAAGAGAATGAACAGAACGAAAAGCCGGCGAGCACGCTGGGTTTTAAGGACAAGGAGAAAGCCGTGCAAAGTATCAAGTTCTTGGAGGGCAGAGACGTGTCATATCAGTTCCATGCGATCAGCGGGCTGGTGAAGCGAGCCGAAAGGGTGATATCGTGCACGAAGGACGAGCAGAAGATCAGGAACTTACGGGAAGCGATCGAGGTCTTTGAGAACTGGATCACCGACTACAACGTGAACGGCCGATCGAAGGAGAACTTCAATTATCTGACGATCGACATCGTACGGACCTTTAAACCTCTGGCCGAGCGATACGGCGTTGAAGATAACGGCTTCCTCAAGTGAGTTTTCATTTAAAAAAATTTGCGAAGAGAGAAAAAATTGTGCGAAATTCAATTTTATTGATAATATGTTGCATTTGATGTTATAGGGTCTACGAGGAGGTCGATGGCGACTACAAGAAACTCAGGTCTGTCCGATTTCCAAAGTCGGACGTTACGTGGGACGTGAAGAGAAACGAACGCTTGCGGGAGCTGGTGAATCGCATAAAGGAGAAGCACATTCAATGGTTTGACACGGATGCCGAATTTCGTGGCTTGCCCACCGCCGAACATGTCCAATGCATCATGTGGGGCTTCAGCTACGACGTCGCCAAATTGAAGAAGCTCCTGCCCACATTGAATGAGAAACTTAAAACTGAATCCGCTGACTAATGTTGCGATTTAATAAACCTTGGATTGCTGCCGGATCACCGCCGGTTTGAATATCGACACATCTACGATAACGCGTGCGCGTAACAAAAATGGGAAAGAGGAAAAGAAAACAACTATATCATTGTTGCGTATTATTATATTTTATTGTACGTTATACATTTATATGTTACATATGTTATATTTTATTATGATAAAATCTTTTGTCATATGATAGGAGGAATAAATGAGTATAGAAACATCGAGGGATTCGTGATACTAACAATAAGCAGAAGATTAAATAATGGGAGGTAATTGTAATCGATAAAAACAAATTGGATAAAAATCTTGACATAGTTTAAAATAAATACAAGTTATTAAATACCTACATAAATCTAAAATAAAAGATAGTAATATATTCAAACATACATGATTATAATATTTACAAACTAAACTGTATGAAATAAGAATTGATACAGAACTGTTGTTTTTCGCAAGTAAATTTTATTTAATCTTGTAACAAGCTGCTTTTTCTAATTTTTTTATCACTAATTTTATATCGTACACTGGAAAGAAATACGACAATTTATACAATACATTTCAGAAAAATATATCTATAAATTAAAATAATTTAAAAATTATAAAATCAATGAGAACATGTGATAATTGTAAGCGTTTCATGTTTTTGCAAATTAACATATTGATAGAACACAGAATTTTATATGTATTTTATATTCAAATACACGTAAAATTTTATGTTTAAAATTTAATAGAGTAGCGACACACATCGACATTATCATCAACTCTTACAACATATCAATTTACCATAGGCCGATCGAGTACTGAATCACATTCGTAGTTGCTGGGACTCGGTTCTACCGCGATCCGCGAGATATCGCTGCGATCGACCGGTCGGAGTTTTTCGACCGCCGCGGGCTCAATCGATAGTTTTTATCAGTCGCGGTCGTGGGCAGGGTGAGTCGTGGGCTCGGTTTGGAGGTTAGGGTTAGTGACTCGGTGACACCGCGGCAGACGGCAGACGGCGAACGTCAGGCGGCGAGTTTTCGGTGCGCGAGGGAGCGAACGCGCCGGGCATCAGTCGGGAGGGCCAGTTTTTCGGATTGTCGCGCTATCGTCCGCCGTCGGCGAGCGACACGCCGACCACGGGAAAGCGCGGCACGGCGCCAGCCGCGATTCCGTGACGGGCATCTGTTTATATCAGCGATCGCGAGGCCGCGGGTGGCATCCGCCGCGCGCGTCCAAAAATAGAACGGTGGCGGCGGCGACGGCGGCGGCGCCCGCCTCGTCGACGAAAGGAATTCCTCGAGCGAGAGGCGCAAGGGGAGGCTCGCCCTCCCGGAATCCTGGAGACGGGACGCGCCGGATGACACGAGGCCGGAGCGCGTGACGCGGCAACGTGCATCCACCCTCGCTCTCTTTCTTATCGGAACGTCGGTGAATTCTTCCAAACTCGTCGACGCGCGCTGAACCATCCAATCGAATGTCAGATTTCGCGACCGGCGCCAATTCATCCTGCCAGTCCGATCGGGGAATAGGGTCAATCGGGGTTGCGACAGCGAGGTGAGTACAAGGTATCACTCGATTGATACTCGTGCGCGACAGCTGTTTCTCCGATCAACGGAAAATTGCCATTGAGCCAATCTCGATCGCGAATCATTTCTTAACAAATTAAGGTTTTGATAATTGCGGACTTCTTTTTATTTTTTATTTGGAATTTAAATAGTTAAATTCTGATAACTCTAAGTAGGATCATCTCATAAATAACGTAAGCTTGATTTATTCTTTAGTATAAAACTGAAAAATTTTTATCGCCGGGGAATTAAAATTTAAAATTGAAATGGAAGGAGTTATAAATAATTAAAATAATAGAAAACATTTTGGATTGAAATTAGAATGTCAAATTTTTTGAATTTTATTTAAAAAAATAACTTCATTATTTATAAAGCATTAAATACCGTTTATGTCGAACAATGCGCATTTTGTAATAGGATTAATTTCTGCTTTTCAGCGATTTCGCGCTCGGCAGCAAGCGCGCGGCCGCAACGATGCCCCGAGACCTTTGGCGCGCGCGGCACGCGTCGTCGCGCGTCGCAGGATAGACGCGCGGGAGAGAGCATCCCGGAGAGCACCGACGGGCGCGGGGCGCGCCGCGAATTGACACTCGGCGGCTCACGGCAGGCAAAGTCGGACAAATGAGGCGTCGCGTGGCGAGCGACGGCGCGAGGCGATCGGCAAGGATACCGATGACCGTACGTTGCTGCGAGACGGCCGCGCGAGACGGGCCCCAGTGAGAAGATGTCGCAGACCGCGGATGCTGAAAGCGAGACGGGCTCCATTTGCGACGAGGAACGCGTTCGGAAGCTGTTCCAGGCATGCGACGGCGACGGCGACGGCTACATCGACAGGTGAGCGAAAGTTGTAGAAAAATCCATGCGACGGGACAAAGATGAATAAAACGCCTCGGCGTTGAAGCGTTTCGTTTGAAATAATTGGAGGAGAATCCCCGATAACGACAACGATATCCGATTTATTTTTGTTGTATTTTCAATTTGTGCATTTTACATGATTAGCCGTTGCGACGAGAGGGGAAAAAAGAACGTCAAGCCGAATCTCGGGCGTTTCCGAGATCACCGCAGAATTTTGTTGAAATCGATAATCCTCCCCTCTGCCCCGCGAGATGAAACTACTGAGATAACCGCGAATGATCCTGCCGAGTCTGATTTTTCCGAATCGCCCGAGTGCGCACGTCATACCGAGTGTGCACGCCATGTCCCGCGTTTCGCGCCACGGAGCCGGATAAATTCCGCCTGACGAATTCGGCGCGCGAATCCTCGCACGATTACACAATTAACGGTGGCTGGTGCCGCGCGGAATGGAAAGAGCTCGTTGACGAGACCGCGCCTGCCGCTGGCACGTACGTTTTAATTATTTCTTCAATTAATTAGAGCTATCCCCTTCTCTCTCACTCTCTCGCTCGCTTTGCGGCGAGCTCGTCCTGACTCTCGCGGGGATTTAACGAGAGACGACTGGCGCAGCATATTTCTTTTTACCCCGCGCCAACTTCAGCGAGAGTACAAACTCGT
This sequence comes from Tetramorium parvispinum, assembly GCA_011638315.1. NCBI lineage: Eukaryota > Metazoa > Arthropoda > Insecta > Hymenoptera > Formicidae > Tetramorium > Tetramorium parvispinum. The sequence continues at coordinate 18,089 of VBVR01002617.1, forward strand.
CGGAATCGCTGTGGCAATAAAGCGAGAGAGAAAAAGAGAGCGAGCGAGAGAGAGAGAGACCAATAATATAAGTTCGCGATAATTTACGAGGACGCGCATCTCCCGTGGAGTAAACGCAGACTGTAGACCACTTTCTCGTAACTTCTCGTCGTATACTTTTTTTATTTTATTTTATTTTATTTTATTTTCCCGACTTGTGAGCTGATCGAGAAAACATTTTCTTGTTGATTCGTCGACTGTCTGTTTCGTAAGGCTAACAATTTAGAAAATGGTCCTTCCCTCTCGCTTCATTCGACAGAGTTACAAAATCCGGAAATACGTGATTTTTGCGAGCGTCTCTTAAATTAGATTCTCGAAGACGTTCCATTCGATCCATTTTTCTCCTCACTCGTCGTTTCCGTTATCGATGTCTCGATACGTTTTCCCCGTTGTTGTTTTTCCTTTTCGCCGAGCGGATGCCCGGTCGGCGATGCCACGATATTGCGCTTCCAGTGCGCGACGCACACGTACGGCTCATCCACGTACGTGGTACTCGCGGACCACCTTTTATTTCCTTTCGATGAAGCTAAAGGTGCACTTTTTACCGCACTCGTCGAGCATTACGGTCTGTTTTGTCTCCTCCGCCCACCGTAGCTCGCGTACGCAGGTTTCTGCCGTGGGTAAACTTACGAAGGTAAAATTACGTCTGTGCGATCCTCTCTCTCTCTTTCTCTTTCTCTCTTCCTCTCTCCGCGTATTACATGCATGTAATGTTTACACGGACTCCGGTCCCGCGTACGCTGTAAGCTGCGCAAACTACATTTATACACGTCGGAAGGCGGGCGAGAACTCGGCAGGTACCTCTCTTTTAATCGTGCTTTTTCCGCCCACTCTTCTCTGCAAGAGAAACCGGAGACGATTCTTCACAAACATCGCAAACACTTTCGAAATTTAATTAAAAAATTCTTTAAATATTATAAGACATGTATAGATACGTATATGCATATATTTTTTTATATATGTGTAATGTATGCGCGTAGAGATGTAGCTTTTATAACATCTAACAACATACAGGTGCAATTTTAATTTAAGTAACACTGATCGACAATAATTATTAGAATTTTTTTATAGAAAAGAATTGATCTCATTGATCTCTTATCTAAATCGCGTGTTGATACAGCTAGTTTGGCAGAAATACAGTTAGATCCGGTAATTCATGAAATAATCAAGACTTACGAGATATCCATTATCTCAGCGTTCCATTCGCGAATCGCGCGTAATGAGAAGAACTCATTAACGCAAAGAATTGAGACACGTGCTCGAAACGCATGCTGCACCCGTACGCGTTTTAATCTCGCGAAGACGAGATTTATCGTCGGCGATCTAGTTTTACTGAGGGTACGATAAAACGATCGGATCTTCCGAGAAATCGCCGCGGTGCCTCGGCGCTGTTAACGAATCTCGCGCGATTGTTTCGAGATAAATCCTTCGATTCGAGGTCGCGGACGGCATCTGCGAAATTGGAATGGGGAATGATTTATAATTAACCGCCATTCCCCGGGTAATAATTGCCTTTACGTCGTTAATTATCGCCCCGGGGGGAGTAACATCGATTCGTTAACGAGGAATAATTTATTGCGCGGCGGACGCGTCGTTACGGTGTTTTATAGCGATCACTCGGCGATTTCTTGCGTCGCGATTATTTCATTTCTCTCTCTTTTTTTTTTTAATCCCCGCGAGCCACGTGCGATGCATAGAGCTCGGTCTAGCCCCCGCATTTTCAAGTGATATTCGCCGAGTAATACCGGGTGACCTGTCGACCGAGGAACCGCGGGATGAAGGAGAGTGTACGTTCTACAAACAAATTAAGAGAGCAAACCCGCAGCCATCGTTCCTTTCCGCGTTAAAGAGAAGAACGGGACAATATTGTGACAATCTTGGAAATATTTCCGGATTTGTTGGCATTCATTACAGTGCGCTTTCGTAACCTCGTTATACCCTCTCTCGCCTCTCTCGCTGCACGTTTTGCCGCACGTGATGCACATTTTCGGCATCCTGCACGTCGCACGTGAAGTCCGTCTTCCGACCAAAGTATACGTAATATTATCGAATTTTACTCAACTCTCTCTTTCCCCGGTCTTTTCTCTAATGACAGACACTCTCTCTCTCTCTCTCTCTCTCTCTCTCTCTCGGCTAATATGAGATAATGTTTCATCGGTCGGAACGTACGGGTTTCTCTTTCAAAGAGCGAGCTCTCGGGGGAGGGAAGGAACGAAACGCGAATGCGCTTTGTCGAACGCAGAATCTCCGGTCGAGTGATCATCGACATTGGGAACCGGTGACCCAATTTTCCGGGGCGCACTATTCGGAGTTTCACGCACGTTAGCGAGGAAGGGACGATTGTGTGTGCGTTTTCTCGACGCGGACCGGCTGACAACAGAGCGCGGATAGGAGTTGAAGGGATGTCGGGCGAAGCGCAACGTGGAGGAAGGGTAGATTCCGTCGATGGCAAACCCTCGTCGACACCCCGAGGGTTGGTCCCCCGCACGGCGAGCGGGGGAGGCGCCGCGCGTTGTCCCCGCGTTTTATGGCAAGTGAGTCACACTACCACCGCGCGATCGGGTTCTCTCCGTCCTCGTTCTCCCCCGCTTGTCGTTTTGATCGTACGACTGCTCCTTCGCGCAGCCAGGCCGGGTCTTTGCGCTTGCAGACTCGTTTATCGGCATTTCTCTCCCTCCACTTTCGCCTGTATGCCCCTTCATCCTCCATATCTTTTTCCTTCTTTCTCTCTCTTCGTCGTGGTTGATTTTCTCCTACCGCGCAAAATACAGTCGGCGAATATCGGTTGCAGCATCCTGTAATGCAACGGATTTCCGTGAACGTGTAGTCGTAAACGTAAAATTCCGCCCGCCGTTGCTCCGCTGGAATAACGCGGCGGAATAAAAGGGGCGAGGGAACGTTGCTCGAGTCGAAACCGCACGTCCGTAGACGTTAAGTTTCGACTTCCGATATCTTTTCCCCGTTCTCTCCCTCATCTTTATTCTAAGGATAGTTCACCTCGCGAATAAATTTCCCACGCGATGTATATTTTTTAAAGAATTATCGAGAGATGATGATTCTCCCTCGCGGAAGGAAATTGCGGAATAAAATTTCACCCGTTATAGAGAATAAATCTGAAAATTCGCAAAATATAACAAAATAGAAAATATTGGCGGAAATACTCGACAAGCATCGATCAGACGCGAGTATCAGTTAATGGTAATAACTAGAGCCCGGACGTTCGGGCTCGATCTCGGGCTGCGCGCGGAGAACCGCTGCGTACGAGTGAGTCGGGTGCCCGCTAGAACGAAATAACAATAGCGGCGATTGCCGACTGCGTCTGATCTATCCGAATACTATATACAAGCATTTTTTTATATTTATTTGGATAGATCGGCAGT
>VBVR01002618.1:0-21503 GCA_011638315.1 Tetramorium parvispinum
AAAAAATTTATATATATATATATATATATATATTATTGCAAGATGTACATTAGGAGTATAAAGAGATATGTTAATGAAGATGCGATTATAAATTTCGTCATTAGCCAAGAAAAGAAGATTCATCGTAATGTACGTCGAAGCTTCAAGAATAATTTTTCTTGAAAATTCAAAAAATGTCAGTATGAATGTATTTTAAGTTAATAACGGAAAAATACTTTTCTGTCAGCAGATTTAAGTTGGTTTCATTTTTTTTTCTTTTGAAGCTGCCTGCGGCAGATGATGTGTTTCTTCGTATCGTCTCGTTAGAAATGTACGTTGCGTCACGCATTTCTACTAATTACCTCGCATACAATATAGTACGAAGAAATGCAACATTCCGCAGACTCGATTCTTTCCTTGGAACTCCAAAAATTGCTGCGGGCCCTTACGTGTAAAGCGCCGCTTACACGCTCTCAATTATTGTTACGTTACTGTCCGTGAAACTTCTGCTTTCTTAGTTCGCGCTCAACATCCCGCAGTCACGAAAGTCGACTCCGTTCGCGCGTGATTGAGTACTCATCAGGAGTACAGCTTCCGCTAGCGACCGCGAAGGACCCGTTCTAGGACCTTGCAGCACGTGATTGCGACGAAGATCACAGTCAGCAGCGATAGTTCTTTGTCCAGTCTTTATATTTGCAACGAAAGGTAATCGAAATTAAAATTTAAAGGCTGCAAAACTCATACTTTGTATCCCGAGGAAGTATATCACCAACTGGCGGAAAAATTCTCTATTATTTTGCGCTTGAAATAGATTGTTATGTATTAAGAGAGATTATATCTATCAATTTTTATATAATTGAAAAATCGCTTATTTAATAAGACTTTGTGATTCGTGGATAAATGGCATCGAAATCAGTTGGAGACTTATGTATTGACCGGTATATGATATTATTTCAAGATCTGTCCTTTCTGACCTGAACGGTTTCTAAACACTCGTATCGAGTCTAGCAGTATCAACAGTATGTAAGATTTTGACAAATAACGATGTTTCGACACGAATTCCGACGAGTTAATATATCAACAGGAAAGAGATAAACAATTTGTAACGGCAAGACTGACATTCATTTTTACTATTTATGCCGTAATAATTTCTCTTAGATAATTGCTGTGTTTGCAAAAAAGGTTCATCACTGTTGTCGATCAAATGACATAATTACAAACGCAATAAGAGTTTGCCTTAGAAGGTGCTTATAAATGATTTTTAATTTGGTAATTCGTAATTTCTTTCCCTCTAAAGATACATAATTTAATAAGAGACACTTTGAAGGATATAATCGATTATGGTACTACATATAATTATATATTTTATAACGATCGGACATTCCGTTGAAATAATACAGTTGAAAGATTTCTCCTGTGGATTATTCTCGCGTGTGCGAAACACACGCTCAGTACATGTTCAACGGAAAAAATGATTTCTTTTTCTTTTATACTGTGCCGATAGGCAGCACAAGATTTGACGGTCAAGAAGACCTGCACGAGGCAAACGAAAACAACGATAAAAGTCGAAAAAGACAAACACCGTGACTACGATAACGGTACTCGTGTAAACGAGTGAGTAAGATGATACTTACTTAGATTTTTACTAGACAGCGCACAGACATAAGTCTTAATTATCGCCCGTCATGTAATGTAAACGCACAGTTGCCTAAGATACTATTTGACCGCGAACTTCCGAAATCAGGGAGAATACGACCAAATAAAATTTCACGGACACTACATATAAAATGTTACGCTACTAATCATGTGTCAGCAATTTGTAAACTTTGCTCTCTCGTATCTCTGAGCGTTAAAAATTTAGAACGGGTAGCTTCGAGAAATTTTAATTGCGCCAGTCTTTTAATAACATCGACACTTTACTGTTCTAAAGTTCAACTTACATCACATCAACTGCAATTAAAAAATTGAACTATTAATCAATCCATTAAATTATTATATATCCATTAGTCAATATATTAAATTGTTATATATTATATCCATTTGTCAATCCATTGTGCATAATAAATTTTATGATAAAGATTCAATACTGGGATTCAGGACAAATTAAAATTATGCAGTTAAATATATTAACGTTTGTTTGTTTTAACGTATACTACACGTAACTTCCTAAATGTTTTCATCATTCGTTGCGACAAATTATTCTATAATTCCCTATTAATATTATTGAATTGATGTTTATTTGATTAGTGAGAGGAAAACTACATTAAATTGTCATTATCTATTAAATAACAAAATTTTATATCCGACAAAAATGTGCATTGATAAAGCTTAATCAGCAAATTATTTTTATTTGTATATATGTAACTTATGTTATTTGCACTTGTATCATGCACGCGGCACATTTCTAATGAGGATTTTTAAAATTGTGTATATACTTTCTAAAATTGAAATGGATTAAAGTGCATCAGTACATATCGCGGATATTCAGCAAAGATCGTCTCCGTCAATAAGTTTGCAAAAAATTTTATTTTTGCAAATTTATTTTACTTTATTTTATTTTTCCCGTTTCAGTAAATAAAAAAATACCATATGCAGATAAATTAAAATCTATCCACCGATTAAAATAATATACTTTAAAATTGAAGGCATTAAAATAATCTTAAATTATTCTTAAGTATATTCTTTTCATTGTAATATATTTTGGAAATTAAAAATCGATTTTATTTTGTTAGAATTTCTGAATAGTTGAATAAGAATTATTGAAAATATGAATCACTGGTAACGTATATTTCAAGAGAAACTGCGCGTGTAGATTAGTACCGCGTGATAAAATCTATAAAACGTAACTTCTGGACATTTTTTGGCGAGATGCTAAATTCGTTTGTCGGCGATCGTGCGCATATTGTGTTTTACAACGAGAATACGCCGCTATTGGGATTTCTTTCGGCGTTCCGCCCCGATAAGCCGAGGTCGTGCCTTTCCGATAATAATTTATCACCGTCGCTTTCTTCATTGTCTATTTTGCATTTCTGAGTCATTAGGATTTAACTTGAGTCATTAAGACTTAACCGGGGAAAATTTTATTCATATGATCTAATCGCGGACTGTCATCAGCGTACCGTCTCCATATAAACATTACTCGGATCCATTCCGCAGAAATCCCGTGATACGAGCGTTCGCGCTTTACGGAAATCTGAATCTTAAACGTTTGCCTATAGTTAGTGAAAAACGGACGGTAACATCAGAAACAATTGAATCAACGCTGTTATCAATCTCTGAATATAAATATTTTTATATTCTCCATTATAAAAGAAAAATTCAGTTATTATAGAAAAAAAATACTTATGTCCATTTCTATCAATGCAGATTAATTTCAATCTTGATTTAACTTACTTTCTATCTTTTTTAATCCTATAAGAATTAGAAAAAAAAAGATGAAAAATAAGTTAAACTGCCTTGATGAGCATTATTCTTTTTGAAAAAAATGACCGACTTATTTTCGCGTATTATTCTATTTTGTTACATACTACAAGTTGTAATTATTTTTTAAAAGATCCGATGAGATCGCATTCTTACTTCGTCATCTTAAAATTAAATTGATTTAATTGAGTTAATGCGAACAAGCCGATTTATGTTGTCTCAAATATGTTTCTAGGCGTTGATTTACTTCCGATATAAACATGGCCACGGCAAGTTCATCGCAGACAGTAAGCATTCGAAAATTATATTCTGTAGAAGTGTAACATAAACATCCGACCTGATCGAATAAATTATTGCTCGTTCGTGTCGTTAGGCCGTCGACGGGGCACCGCAAGAGGATTGTGTTGGGATAGAACTGAAATTGGTGCGATCAATCGTGCAAAACAGATTGAGTCAGATAGTGTTGAAATTCGTGGATAATTTCTTGTGGGTTATAGAGAAGTGCGCGGAATGGAGTCTACCTAGACAGATCGACGAAGGTACGATTCGAAAGTAGTATTAACGACGAAAAGTAGTTTCACTCAAGGACCGAGCTTGATCGACATTTCAGATGGCAACCAGAAAGATTCGGGAAAACCGGAACTTGTGAGACCATTGCCATGGCTCTTGTTCTTGCCGACTTTACTGCTCCTGCGTGTGATTAGAATGATAATGAGCGCAGGTCTTTGCACATTGGGTTACCCTAAACTTACGGCGAGTGGAATGGTACGTTCGTCTTCACGTTTAATTCACAGTTCAACAATAACGTAATCGCGTTAATAAAAAGTAAAATAAAAATTGACGGAAATAAGCTTTAAATCGTGATTTTTCCATTATAAAATGCTCGGCCGGTTTTAAAATTCATTAAATGTTATTCAACATCATCCTGCTGCATTTTATTTGCGTCTTTCAATTCGTTATAATACTTTTTCGGCAGGTGAAAAGCCTGCAGCAATGTCGTAGGTATCTGAGCGGCATAATCAACAGAAGGAAGAAAGAGAGGTACGACTCCAAGGTAAGGCGCGCGTTTTGTTTATCGATGAAACATAGCGAATGCAACGACTGCGGAAAGATAATAAAATTAGCACGATAATAGTCTCGGTGGTGGGTGTAGGACAAGAGACCGTCGATCAACGAGGCCAAGAAGGCTCTGATCCAGTCCATTCGTCTGACTTTGTCGAGCTTATCCTGCCTGGATGCATCCAAACCTTCCTTGTCACCGCCGCCCACCAAAATTCACGTTAGTAGCATCCTCGATCCCGATCCAGTAAGTAGAACATGTCCGCATCATTGGGATCTTATATTATAAATGACAATGAAAAACAATTATAAATCACGTGTGTTCGTTCATTCTTTTATAATTACTTACTTGAAAAGATCGTAATCTATCATTTCTCTACACTGAAAACAAATTCTGGTTAAAAACGAACGAATCAGAAAATCTTGTAGAATCGATCAAATTCTGGATATTATAATAGAACTCAACACGGAGAAAAATGTTTTACATTATGAACCAAAAGTTTTGTCGATATATACTCAAGAAAATTATTTAGTTGCTGTAAACAAATATGTTATTTGTTTATATCTTGTTAAATCGTATTGATTTAGAGCACAAAACAGAATTGTTTAGAGGACAAAACTGTTTTGTTCTCTAAATCAAAACGATTTAACAAGATATAAGCAAATAACATATTTGTTTATAGCAACTGAACAATTTTCTTGGGTATATATCAACAAAACTTTTGATTCATAATACAAAACATTTTTCTCAGTGAATACTTCATAACTTATAATAACCAGAATATTTAATCACCTATAAGATTTTTCTGAATCGTCCGTTTTTAATCAGAATTTTTTTCAGTGTAATTTTTTCTATATCAATTTCTATTTCAATCAAGTGCTCTTTTGTTAACATGTCTTTTATGTTTTTAAATGTTTAGTTTATAAACTGATATCTTTCGGCGGATCTTTGTGCGTATCTATTATTAAAAATCTCTCGAGAGGCAAGAACCTAAGATAATCGATTAAATATGAAAATTCATTGTTCGCGATAAAACTCTGTTTCAAGAATTATCGCTAATGAAATTTAATAAAATAATCGATAAAACAATGAAACATTTCTTCAAGGTAACAACGACATCGGAAGAAAAATCAGTAACGGAATCGGATTCTGCGGCAAAGTTAAACGATTCAGCGTGCGAATCGGAGGAAGATAAGAAAAATGAAACCCTGAATGAGAAGATCGATCGACTCGCTTCGGAGAATAGCGAGAACGATGAGGACTTCGATGTGAGTTTCATATTTTCATTTAACATCCGGTAGTCAGTTTCTCATTCTGCTATCATTAAATTCATAGTCGATTCAAGCGGCGTTTCACGTTCACAATCAATTTGTGAATTCGAAGGAAACTCTGTGACTTGACCCTTCCTCGACAGATAGCCCGCAGTGGCTTCGACGATACGCCGCTCGCTTTTTTGTATTTTTAGTACAACGCTGCACATGTATGTGCTTTTGCACGATAGGGAATAATTTATCTGGCTACGTTTTCGCTATCGTCTCTTTCAGCCGGACAAATGCGACTCTTCGAGCGACTCGAGCAGCGACGAGGACGACGACGAGAACGCCAACGTGTCCTCGAATGAGGTTCACGACATCCTCATTGACGCTGTAGAGTTCAAGATGAAGAACGACTCCGAACAGTTTCTGCACGCCGAGCAGGCTTCCGCGTCCGCTCCCCAGCAGGAACGCGTCGAGAATGTTTGCGGGCAGGTAAACATCTCGAAAGATGCCTCTTAGGATTGTCTTTGCGAAGAAAGAGAAATAAAAGCGATCGGTCCGTCGGCATGTTTACTCGAGATTACCTTCTGAACGAGAATGAGCGCATACATAAGCGAAGCGGGTGCGCGATACCCTTGCGTTTTCTTTAATAAATTCTACCGTACTAGTATTTTTCAGCTATTCTCTCAAGAACAGAAACACTAATTAATAACGCAATGCAAAGAAATCAATTAAAACAGCAAAATTTTATTATCCGTGTGTGTTCATATAAAGTTCGCTCTACGCGAATTTTCCGCGAGCGGTACGAGCGGAACCGGTATCGGACGTCGAGAAACATTGATGGTACTTTAGGGGTACTTTACGCGCAGTACGTAAAAATGTTCAACGAGCTTGTTCAACGTATTTAGAGATCGGCCAAGGAGAGCCGCGATAAGGTTGAAGAGCGCCTCGCGACTTCGCAGCGTATCGACTCGCAAGAGTGTTATACGCCCGACAGATCCAGTCAGGAAGGCGATCCAACCTTTTACTCGCCGATCAGCTCAGACAGCGACGCACCGAAGGAGTTCTCGGTGTCATCGGTGTCGATCGCCGAACGTAAGTGACTTCTCCACGCGTTCAGCAAATCTCCCGTGGCTGCGATCTCTCGACTAGCAAGTTCTCTGGCTTCTCGCTACCTCGTTTCTCTACTATACACTTGTGCATTCGCTGCATGTACATACGTTTGCTTTCGTTCACGTCGCCTCGCATTGCTGGAATTGCTTTCTAACTTCTCATCGCTTACGATTCAACAGCTTTAAACATGTATGATATTTATGTGCGTTAAACTGTTGCGTAGATGAATTTCTGGTTATTAATTATTGTTAATGTTATTAACGATTGAATCGTGAAACATGTAACAGAAACATCTACAATGTGTTTATTTTACACGTGTTATTATATTTACAATATACGCGATGATAATTTATATGTATATATATTATTTTAGATATTATTTTACGTAATATTATTTTATATGCAATTATATTAATTTTCGACATACGAGTTTTCACTTAAAAAAATTGTGCGGTTCCTTGCTGTTGAATTATTTAAATTAGTTTATCCATTTCCCCGACATAGACAATCGACAAATACAATAGTAATAAATCAACTGTGAAGAGATAATTTAATTCTACGTTTATGATAAAGTTATATTTTATATAATTTGGCTTTAGAATGTAACACTATTTTTCGGCATCACATAAAAATGCTCATGTGAAAAAATATACTGTATCCCGTATATAAGTTACGTTTACTTAATCAATTGTTTACCGTAAATTAATTAGAGAAATTTAAATAACTACAAGTAGAATGGATTAATATCATTATAATTAATTGCAAAATCAATTTGACACTTAGAATTTTGTATAAATATATTGCACCAACAAAAAACATGTAATTATATATTTGAATAAAAAAGTTTTGTGACGGTAATATATTTGATTCATTTGAGCTAATCCTATGGCATTAAATGTTACGTTCTGCTAAAGTGATACGCATACATTCTGCATTCCTGTAGCATTTGAAGCTTTCAATATCTGTCTCTATGCACGATGGCATCAACGAGCTTGAAATAAGACTGGGAAGAATTAGTAACCGGAAAATTGGCTATTGGTTACCGGTGATAAATACTGTATCGTATATAATTGTATATCAAATAAATAAAATTACAATCAAATTATTAATTGTTTAGCACGTCCCGCAAGAAAAATCTTAAAGAAAAACGAGTTTATCAATGGCGAAGCACGTTTCATCTCAGCATCAACGATTTCAGGTACACCAAAACGCACTTGCATGCGTTGGGTTGTTTTTCGTCAATAACTATATCGTCAAATTCATTTAGATCGCTTCAATTCACTTATCTGATTAAACCGACACGCTGCTTTCTTTTTTCTTTTTTTACAGACTCGAAGTCGTCCGGGGTAACCAACAACGGTGCAGTGGTGCAGAAGCGCAGCATAAGCGTGAGTAAATACCACAAGGGTAAGCGCACGAGTCACGGCAACCGTAAAAAAAAATAGTCAATTAACAAAGGCAAAACAAAAAAGAGATAAAAAGAGGGAGCGGGAGGGAAAGAACGAAAGCTTCCCTTTAAGACAAGAGATAACTATCGGTGATACAATATCGCGCTGTATCGAACGTCATTGACAGTTACGCAATTGTCGAAGATTAAACATGATTTCGAATGAACGATATCTGTCCGTCGCCAAGATATAACAAAGATATCGGGCTATCAAGACACATATCCGAATAAAAGTCGAGATTGTAAAAGATCTTCGTTGTAGTCGCTTGTCAATTATTACTCTGAAAAATCATTTGACGAATTAAGATTGTTTATAGAATGCCTCGTCGAATCTTTGGACGCCTGCGTCTTTCTTTGCAATGGAAGATTTCGAAACTGTCCAAAGTATAACTGATCCAAAGTACGTCGTCAATATCGCGTTACGTTCACTCGCAATATTATGCTTTCTTCTATAATAATGCAATTTTAGTTTGCTTATATCCATTTCTACCAATGCAGATTAACTTTAATCTTGGTTTAACTTACTTTTCATCTTTTTCTAATTCTTAGGACTAAAAAAAAACATAGAAAGTGAGTTAAACCAAAATTAAAGTTAATTTGCATTGGTAGAAATAGACATTAATGCGATAGACGAAAAAAATAATGCATACCCCATTTCTGAATCGTTCTAAATCCGCGCGTCCATTTGTAAACGATACTTATCGGGATTTAATTCAAGACAGAAGATTAATTGGACAATCGTCGATTCGCAATCTCGACGAAGTGTGTGTGTAGAGTGATTCCCCATTTGGATGGCTAATCTTTTTCCTGAATCCGGTTCAGCAGATAAGCTTTAAGATAGAAAGTTCGTAGACAAGCGGATGTAACTGCATCTAAGTTGCGGCGGTGTGTTCAAAGTACGCGGGCATTATCGTATTTAGACAAAACATCTCGTGTCTATCTTGACAATTACGTAATTGTGATCAGAAATTGTACGAATGCTTTCTTCGTTACGGTAATGTGAAAACGCAGCGCGTGCGAAATTATGGCCGAAATTTGCGTGTTATCTCCGAAACGCTGTTGAACTGATTCTTTTTTAATGTGCTCGTTTATTTATATGTGTATAATAATGATAATCTTTAGCAACGATTATTATGTCTTATAATTCAATCATGGATCGATATAACGGTAGAAATCAGTAAAAGTTTAATTTTTATCGACGCGAATGTTTGTATCTAGTATAATATGCAAACTTTAGATTTCTTCTATATGCTATTAATAGAAGGACTATATGTTAAGATAGATGTAGAAAATGCTTCCTAAATGTATTTTGCTATCTAAGGCAAAATAAGAAAAGTCATAGAATTTTTGTACACTAGTTAATCCATTAGTGTTTAACTTTTTAAATTTAGCCTCTTGCGAAATTTAAGTTATAATTATGAGTTATATATAATTCTTGGCGAAATAATATTTAGCGCCATCGTCCACATTTTTAGAACAATAGCATTTTACAATCGATGATGATTGTATGGAAGCAAAATAATTATTATTACATACGCTTATTCATTCTCTAGTATCTTTTATTTTGTAATTTCGTAACTATAATTTTAATTATTTTTATTCTGATTGTGAGCATTAAAATGCAAAATATGCTCGAAGATCGGCAACAATGTATTGTATAATTCTTATATCTAAAATCTATAATTAATATATTATAATGAATTATAATTACTGTCTTCCTCTTGTAAATGTATAATAATATTTAACAAAAATCATTTTACATTGTTATTATTAAATATATACTGTTAATCTTACGTATATAAAAATATAATAAATTATTTAACCGTACGGACACACTTCTTGTTGATTATTGAACAATTATTGCATTATTATATGAACTAAGAGTCAATATGCATCGACAATATACAGCCGATAAAATAGTCTAAATCAATACCGGGCAAAATGATTGATAGCTCGTTACGACCCCTTATCTTCCGAGACACAAATTTTTGCGTCGCTCGAAATTATATCAATCTTTTACACGCTACGATTACGGCGCTCGCCATTTCTTTACCCCACCTTTCTATAAAATTATTAGAGATACCGCGAACGCGTCCATTTTTGCGATGCGCAACAACTCGCCCTTATCGCTTTAACCGCGATAAGCGGAGATTAGACCCATATGTCATAGATGTGCTGGACAGATAAACGGTGTCACGGCGTCCTGGAAATTTAACCAAGAAGTTACGCCACGTGACGACGGTGTTCAACAATCCGCCCTTAAATTGCACCATCGTGGCCCACATAATTTGATTATTCCCCCGTAAATAATGTTTTTCACCATCGAATATCGCTGATTTTTACGACAACGTTTGATTTTTTTCAATGACGCAAAACGATGTCTCTCGCGATAATTATAGCAATTAATATTACACGACGCGAAGATCGGCTTATCTGTGCGAACTGCTGCATAAATAAATACAGATAGTGAGGGAAACGATGTTACTTTATCAAGTGTATGTACTCGTAGCGGGCTCCGTTCGGTAGCACTTGTCGGTTAAGCCGCGGATACTTCACCTCGAGGGTCTCTTGTCATTAACAAATTGTACGATACAACTGACCGTCGAGTAGCAACAACAATTGGCCGATTACTACCTCTCTAGAGTCATTGTTTCGCATTCGATGCATTTACGGCACGGTTATCGGCAATTTTCATTCTTTTTTATCTTTACAATTTTACGTCGGGATGCACTCCAAGTGATAATTTAATTACAATTATCCGTATGTACTGTATCGATATCGAACCGATTAATGAGAAAACTGAGTGACGGTATACAGTAACCAAAACAACATAATTAGAAAATAATATCGATAATGGTAATAAAAGTGCGCACGTGTTTGCTGAAATTACGCTGCGTCAGCACAGCCTACCTATGCACTATCGATCATTAATATCTTAAAATCATTTTACACGTGATAGATACGGCAATCTATAATTTTCTCCTTTTTTCCCTTAACACAAATGACAAATAAAGATTTTCCATCGTTTAATCTTTAAATAACAGGTGCGTAATAATGCATCGAATTTTGAACTATATATGTACCATATATCCAACCTACATATATATTTATTTGTACGTATACAATATGTTCGTGAGAGAAGAAGTATTTTCATGAATATTATATACAAAATTGAAACTATTATATTAATTTATAAAGCCATTACATTTTTCAATTTAAAAATTCACTATAATAACTGTATTGATTATATGTAAGAAGGAAATTGAAAATATAATTTAAATGTACAAGTATAGGAAGAAACAATGATGCAAATATATGTCTTTTGCCTCATCGGAGATGGATGATACTCGATTATATTTTCGGACCCCCTTTGACGGTATGATTTGCGGTAGTCAAACTAATCTATGTAGGGTGTTATCGCGCCGATAACGTTGCCGGAGCTCCTATCAGGTAGCCATATTTTTGATGCAATATATAGGTGATCGATATATTGCCACATAGTTCTCAGTAAAACGTTTATCACGAAGTGGACAAGAGTATAATCTTGACGCTGTTTCTACGAAAATTTTCATTAAATTCTGCTTTGGTGCTGAATTGCTTCTCCAGCAAATATTTATCGAATAACTATAACGCGTGAGGATGTTAGAAAGAAAGTGAAAATCTTGAAGCCTTCTTTTCGCGAAAAGTTTTTCTGTACTTTCACGATTAATGATGATCGCGTTATTAATCGTCCGTCGTATTCGTTTTAGCATTGGTGAATATTAGTGAATCGTATTGTAAAATCAACTTTTTGAGATATTCTTGGGAATATGTAAGTTAATTGAGCCACAGAAGATTTCGTAAGACAACTTTTCTTCCACGTTGTTTTAATTCGCCGGGAAGAAGGACTCGTTTCACAGACGTCATTGCAGAAAGTTATGCGATGACACTTCAGTACAAAATACGCGTCGGATTTTCGAGGAATAAGCAGTGAGGATAAAACGAGGATCTATTGCTCCCGAGAAAAGATATACGTAGCAGTACGCAGCAAACGAAATCGTGAAGGAATTTCTTTCTTAATTCCCGGATGAATCAGCCGGCAGCGGCACGTTTTTGACTTTGACCAAAGAAACCACGGGATATTTCCTTTTCGTGTCGTCTTGTGTATAGAACGAGCACGTTTGTTAATCAAAGCGGTGAGAAAAAAGCAAGAAAAATGGCAGCTGGATACGATGACTGTTACGATGCTTCTTGGCATTTGATACCGCCCGATTATGTTAGCAACGAGGAGGATTACAGGTAAAAAGTTCAATAGTGAAATAGATTTTATAGATGTAATGTCGAAATTAGTAATTAAAAATAGTAATGTTTAGCTCATTTTTATCTTTTACGCTACAAAATTCGGGATTTTAGATAATTTCTAGCTACATGCAAGATTAATTAATTCTAAAATTTACCTCTAAAATTTATCCCTAAAAGTTACCGAATTTTAAATCAGATTGAAGATAAACAAAAAAAACCCATATTTATATTTAATGTTATTTATAAATAAATTATATATATGTGCGTCTTAACATGAAATTTATATCAAATATTTTATCTATCGAAAACGAGATAAGCATTTTCTATATTGGAACACCTCAACACATATTTAATGTATTATTTCATGAAAACAAAACCGCCTTTGACAATTAATCTCGAGATATTAAAAGGATTACTCGATCCGCGCGCGTTCGCGCCGGTAATTAACATATCTGATTAAGCCGATAGTACCGGAAACCGGAAGCGAACGTTTAAGAGCAGTCACGCATATCGGTTAGGCGAATCCTTCGGCGTAGAGTGGTACGCCTTGTTACACACCGGGACACACACGAGGAGCGAAAGGGCCGTGCGGTATGCCGACACCTGTTGGTTTCCATCATAAATTTCGGATTAATCGTATTCCTCTACGATATACGAGTCTACGACGCTACCCATTCGTTCGTTGCACCTGCAAGATCGCGAGATCGTCGAATCAGAGTATTGACGAATTATTTTATTTAATATATAGCAGCGCCTAATTTTTATTTTTATATACATGCCTTATCCTTGTACAATTATCAGCTTATTTTTTTTTCTTTCATTACATCTAAATGTGTAAACATTGCGTGTTAAGAAACGGAATTAAAGTGCTATTTTTCCTTGTGCGATATACATATACGTATACTAAAAATAATAAAAATCAATATATGTAACGAGCTATTCAATTCTTTTTTAAGATTTTAAGATTAATTTGGATTAATTTAGATTAGTAAAGTTTTAATTAAAATTAAAGTTAGTTTAAATTTCTGATATTTAATATCTCTTATCTTTCCAAGTTTAATGATACGGATTAGATTTTTACATGTCGTGCCTTTCAATTTCCTATATATGCATTATTTTCATCTTGTTCGATTAATTAACCCAATCCTTTATGCATACTTCATGCATACTACAAATATTCTTGAAAGAGAAACAGAGCTTTCAAGCGTGACATTTTAACTCGTGCAAGAACACATTCGCTACCTGTGCAGACTGTAAAAAAGAATACTCATCGTTCTGTCGTTCTTAAAATAACATCTTAAGCGGTCTTAAACGACTTCGGTGGCTGATGGCTTTTAACGAACCGTGCCGAGACTAGATCATGTCTAACAACACATAGCTCGAACGAGGGGCTCATTTTATGGAAGAGCAACCTTCTCAACAGGCCTCTTGAACTAAAGAAGTGTCCCTCGGGACTTACGTCGTCCGGTCTACACTAAGCTTCATACTATGTTCATTCATGCTCCTGTTGGGCCCATCACCCCCTTTGTGCTGACCTTATGAATGAACGTAAGAATTTTTTGATCGGTTTCTATTAAATCCCAACGGCTTTTCTCTCAGTCAATCTCAATGGAAGCAACGGTGTAAAAAAGTACAATTTTTTTTGTTTAAACATTAATGGCTATTAATCTTTGTAGAATATTTTTTTCATCATTGGTCTTCGTAATATACATATATCATTTTTAAAAAATTTTATAATTTAATAAAAATTATTAATAATTAAATCAGAATATGTTCCACCCTTTTGCACGTTAAAAATATCAAGAGACAATAGACATAAAATATTTAAATATTATATAATATCAAATGCGCTGCATAATATTAAAAGACAATTGATTTTTACGTAATTATTATTATACTTTTAAAAATTATTATTTGTATTCTGCATATAATATTATACATTGGTCATAATGGAAGTTAATTTTGTAAAATGAAATAGATTTCAAATGAAAGAATTCTTTTAAAACCTTTTATTTATAAAGAGACTTTTGTCGATATTCGGCACGTTAATCGATATTAACGTATAACGTGTATACAATAATATCCTTAATTTTTTAACAATATAAGCCAACATATTAATCATTGATTTTAAGTTTTCAAAAGGTTTGAAAAAAAATGGAATGAAAGAACGGAAGAATCTTTTCATTCAATTATTTTTTCAAGGTCCTTTGATAACAGCCACTCAAGTTAATATTCTACAGAAAAATAGAGAAAGAAAGAGAGAAAGAAAAAATCGTTTCATAGCCTGAGGTTATATGATGCTTGAGCACAAATATTAGTTTAAACCTTGACCACACGCATACTTGTAGAAAATTATCTGCATTGTAAATTGCAAAAAAAATTAGTCAGGGTTATTTAACTTAAAGAACATTTTTCCTCTACACGTACCGACGCTAAGATGTAAAGACCGCCGGCACGATCTCAGGTGTTTTTCTTTCGACTACAGGTATCGATATTGTGATGTTAATGGCGAGATATCCGGTCGAATGGGTGAATAGTTATTCATCGTGACACGTTTCCCATTTCCGGGACCCCGAATTCCAGAAATAAGAAGATCTGAAGTGTCAAGTGGACACTCGGTCGGCTATTTTCACAAAACTTTGAACCTACCGAAATCTCTCTCCCCTCAATCCTGACGATTCTAGATGAAAAGAATACCTACTGGTATTCGAAGAGCAAAATTTTATATTTTTCATTTTATAATATCTACTAATAATTAATACTAAAAGTTATACATACATGTAAATTGAATATAAACTGAGTTATTAATTAATTATTCGATCAGACATTATCAAATGCAAATAAAATTTAATGGTTTAATTATAAAATAATATCCAAACTTGCTCCAATTCCTTTAATATATTTACGAGTTAATTACTAGTAAATTTTATACCCACAAGTCCAAATTTATTGTGCAGTTTTAAAAAAAATGTGCTAGATGGATTGAAACGCCAATCTGTTATTTATTAACTTAAATGTTAGGTTTAAGATGCCGATTGTTATAGTGTTTAAAAGTACAAACAACGAACATGATCTAACAATGAAACTAATCCTGCTTAATCCTGCTTAATCCTGCCTAAAAAAATTTCATTGCACTTCGTGAACAAGTTAGTCCGATTTATTGATCGTCACCGAACTTACTTTTCCGTATATTTTTTCATTTCGGAAGTATTTTCAAGATTAAAAGAAAACTCCGAACTGGTCAAAACGGCAGGCGGTCACTTCAGATAAATAGAAAGGTAAATGGGTTGAAAAAAAAATGAAAAGACGAACCAGAAAGTAAGCTCTTCGTTTGATCATTAAACCATTAATTTGAACCGCTGTTGGTGGCAGTAAAATTCTATACATCACTACAATAAGCAATCAACTACTATACTTTAGTCAAGAGCATGTTCCATCGAAGATAGTGACGATATATAAAAATGAGGGTTGAATCAGCGATGAAATCAATTAGTTATGGAAGAGAACCTAGATTATGTTTTTCTTTGATAAAATAATGAACATTGAGATTTTATTCAGGACTGAGGCAAGAAGGTATTGCATCTTAAATTTTAATGATATTATGACTATCACTTCTCAAATTGATTTTGCCGTAACATAAATAATTTTTATAGCAATTAAAAATTTTAGTCACTCTGTATTGGCTAAAATATGATTTATATCTTCATTGAAGCAATAAAAAAATAAATATAAAGTAGAATTCAAAATATTGAAGTAAATCCCCGTCATATCGTTTGCATTTGCAAGTTGGATTCAAAAATGTTATTAAACTAGAAAGTTCGGGAAGACTCCACTCGATCATTGGAGGGTTGCAATAATTCGCGAGCACAACTGCACCGGTGAAGCGACTTTGCGCGGCAGGGGGAAAGGGAGAGAGAGCAGTAAAACAATGAGACGCAGACAAATTGGGTTGCGTGCTCGAAACAAGTTGGCACAGCTATCGCCAAACAGTCGTGGGAGCCCGGCAAATGTTGCTCGATTGCCCGGAGAGCTCGAGACTTCTCCATTTTTTCCCGCCAACGCTCGGAACTTCCGGGACGAAGGGCGGATCGGGGGGAGAGGAGAAATCCGAGAAAAACGATGAACGTCTCGCGGGTCTCTTTCTCGTGTTGAACACGATTCTAACCGAGTTAGATGCAATGTGCAACGAATCAATGCACGTATCGTTTGAATCCTTAAACTGCCATCTTATAAACTTAGGATCTTGTAGCATACTCAATGATATTTTTTTTTAATAATGGCACATCGTATCAATAATTTCGATAATGATTTGTCAATATTGTAATTTGAGATAACATTGATATCAATTACATATTATAATCCTTTATACGATCTTATTCTCTTATTTCTTTATTAAATATTTCAGTGATATCAATTACTAAAAATAATAATTATTTATTCTACATAATTAAAAAATTTTTTTTAATAAAAAAAAAACATTTGTTCGCGAAGCATTATATTTTCTATTTGAATTACTCTCATCAGGTATTAGAATTTTTAATTATGAAAAGTATGATTATTGTCATAATTATCGATACTAAATTTTCAATGCTATAAATCCTTATTATTCGAATTATTATTATTACAAATAATTATTTATTAAATATTTCAGTGATGCCAATTATTGAAAATAATAATTCTCGATACATAATCTTCACATAATTCAGATATAAAATAACTTAATGTCAGCACCTTGACCACTGAAAAATACAAGTGTTTTTCCTACTTTCCGGTAGCCGTTAGATTTTATTTCCAGATATAAATTTGATCAAGACGCGGCCATGAGAAAAAGCAGGAAAGTCAGGTCCACCCTCTTCCGCACTTTTTGACTTTCTGTGTGGTGGAGCCGCGCGATTGTACGACGACCGGTCTGAATAAACCGGAAACTCGGCCCATCGTCGCTCCTGTCCCTTTACCTGTTTCGTTTCTAAGTCGCGCTTTTTGAAACCCCATTTTCCACCGTGCTACCGTCGGTACGCGCGTGCATTTATTGTGAGTGCCCTCATTCAGGTGCGCATCTCTCTCTCTTCTTGCGATTGGATACAACCTGCGATTCCATTCAGCGACACCGGCGAGTCGAACGTATCATCAATTTCGAAGAGTCGACCTCGATCGGGAGATGAAAAGTGTGGTCAAAACCTCCCGTTTAAAACGGAACACCCAAATATTTCTTAAAATTTAACGCTACCGAGAAATGTTTAAGATAAATTAGGAACTTCTAAGAACGCGTTCTGATTGAAATTCGCATTCTTTGAGAAACATTTTTTTCACCATGAAGGTCGTATTCTCTTTAGCCTTTCTATCTTTTTTAACATTATAGAATTCTAAAACGTGCAACCACGTTGTGCGGAAAAATGTTACAAAATATTCTGTGACGCACGACAATATCTTGACATCTTTGGTAATCAATAATACTGTACGGGTAATACGGCTTCGATATTACCGCGATAATATTTTATCTGCGATCGAAACATCGTGAAAAAAGGTCACGAAGCAAATTCGATTCGATCAGATCGCGCCGGGGCCCGCGAAATTATTTTTATGCGCGTAATTCCGACGAATGACGATACGCGTTGCGCCGAATGATAATCGCAAAACGGGCTTTATCTATCGCCTCGCATAATAAATGTGTGCCCGCGAATAATAAGTGGGTGGGTGGGTGTAAAAAAGAAATCAGGTCAACCTTGTCGTTGCGCAGCGACGTGTCTTTTTTTCGCGCGCGCGCGCGCGAACAATGTGATTATTGGGAAAAAAGAGGACTGATCGTCATGGAACGCGCACGTAATAAATGTCTCACTACAAAATTAGCCGTCACACTTTTCGTTTGAATTATGCTGACAGAGTTTATTTAACTGTCGCAACAAATCTAACTTATCCGACTGCTCCATGCTGCTTTACTTCTTCGATTACGGCTTTAGATTGACATCTTCAATTTGATTCCGTCTTGTCTTTTTATCGGAGCTTTTTACTTTAGTGCCCGAGAGAATCACGATCGATCTAGAGAATCAAATTCACTAAGCGCAATCGCGTGATAAAACTAAAAAATACACGTGTGACAGAAAGAAAGATGATTATTTTTCGGAAGTTCGACATTTTTGAGATTTTATAATACTTTATTTAATATTACCTATTAATGATGCAAACTAACGCACCATATTTTATTTGCGGGGACATTTTAGTTTCCATAAAATTAGGCGTACATTTCCCTCAGCTTCTTGCCCCCTCAATTATATTCAAATTCGCACCCCTCGGCTTTTTACTCGAACAAACAAGCTTCTAAAAGAGAACAGTCGGACTGATTGATCATACGTATCTCGTTCGCATTTGTGTAACACTCGCCCGTAAGTCGCGACCACGCTTCTAACCCAGTTTTGCGTATCAATAGGCAGCGATCTGAGTGCCACGAGGGACGAAGAGGAAAGGGAGAAAATAGGGTAGGGGGAGACGGAGGGAGAGGGCGCGAGTGAAAAATCGAAATGACACAGTAAAAGCACCGCTAATACTCTTTCACATTAACACTCGACGTAAAGTATGCTCTCGGTGTAAAAAGCCCCCTGATCGATGAAGCCCAGCGATTGGCTCGCTCGCCGGGCTGGATTGAAATCAACCCCCGGCTGTCGGGCGAGGGTTTCCCGACACGCGACTACCCCATTGGTCGACCGACGGCACCACCCCTCGGCAACTTGCCCTGGTAACATTACCAGTCGCACAGAGTCTCCCGTGCAGGGGATATCCTTCGTAAGATCGCTCGAAGTGGCGATATTTTGCTAGATTGCGAACACTAGACAAAGTGTGAAACTTGGAAATGTAAAAATTTAACAAGACGCGATAGCCGCAAAAAAAATACAGCGATAAATATTTTAAGAAACGTTGGTTAGCGCATGCTTTGCTAAAAATACATCTTGAATAACATTTTGGAAAAAAAATTATATTAAGATTGTACTATTCAAATTAGAATTTTTTTAAAGAAATATAAAGAAATTTTAATAATTAATATAAATAATTCTGTAAATGATTGTAATGAAACTAGTTTAAATTTGAAAATTTGCAAATATTTTTTACATATAATCATCGAGAATGAATTATTTTACAGAATTAAAAAGTTAGTTTAACTTTAATAAACTATTTGCAGTTTAAATAAGATAAAATTTGAATTTTCATCAAAGTTTATTATCACAGGTATTGTGTCTATTTCTTAAATAAATGTGACTTTCGAAGACGACAACAACAATGAGAAAGAAACCAACATTTTTCTATTTTGCGCTTCTCCCGCGGAAAACCTTCCCTAAGTTACCGCCGGGTGTCGATGGCAGGGAGGGATACGCTACGAGCTGGGGGGATGAACGAGAAATCCCCGCCTCCACATAGAACCCGCCCTGCGCTTTGAGGGTGCTTGACAAACGAAACTGCTCGAGGTAGGGAACACTAGCCGTCAAGTGCTCGTCGAGGACACTCAAAAACTACAAGGAGAGTCCTTCAGCAGCTCCGGAAAGGAATCGGTAGCCTGCTTTTCGTGCCGCTCGGACAGAGTCACCTTTCGTGCAACCCGTTGATAGTTATTTGTGAGAGTGACCGATAATTGCGAATGTCTTGAAAACGACACAAGAATCAGTGACTGGATTAATTGGACTAATTATTCATGTGCTAGACTTTCGTCTTTGCGCATATCCGAATTGTTATTGTGTGAAAAAGTAAAAGTTATTTATGGTAAAATAGAGACCTATGACAGTGTTGTGACAAAGATAGAAGAAAGTGAAGACGAAGAATCGAAAATATTATGGGCAGTGGCAATCGCGAAAAAACTGAAGAGACAAGAAAGATTTCTAAAGGAGTTACTCGAATCAACAGAAATGAAGAAATATAAAAAGATATAATACACCTGTGCCGTTAATTTTCTTAAAATAAAAACAAATAAATTATAAATTAAGAATATATACACGTGGTGGAAGATAGAAAACGGAAATTTCATCAGTTTTCATCCGTATTGTTCAAGGCGAATGAAGGGACAAGAAGAAAAATGAAATAAAGAAAGATAAGAAGACAGAAAGAAGAGATTCTCTAAATTATTAAATGAAAAGAATTTAATATTGAACGGTCAAGAACGAAAAAAAAACAAAAATTAGAGATAAAAATCGAAATACGTGTTTAATTAAGAGATTGTTTAATTTGAAGATGTGCCGTCGTTAAAAGGTGTAACATGTTGTGCGATCAGTAAGGACAAATTAAAAATCTGTGAAATCTCAAAATGGCAGATAAGAATAAGCTTTTACCCTGGCCATTACTACCGTATCCGGCTAGTCTTTTGAATCACGTCTGGTACAGTCAACTCGCATTGAACACTAGGTAAAATGAATGAAAAATTGGTATATTTAATTCCTTTTTTTTCTTTGATTTCTTTCTGAAATTATTTATCTTGAGAAGATAAAAGAATCGATGTACGAGTCAAATATATTAAATCATGAATAATAATTAATTTCTTTATAAACGAGCCATTGAAAAAATATTATCAAAAATCATCAAAAAGACTTCATCTGCTATATTTAGAACACTATGTAAATTTTAAAAATATATAATAAATAGATAAATGTCCGATAAATAGATTGAAAAGCGAGCTTTATAATGTTTGTGCGACAGATTTTTACGATACTTTC
This sequence comes from Tetramorium parvispinum, assembly GCA_011638315.1. Taxonomy (NCBI): domain Eukaryota; kingdom Metazoa; phylum Arthropoda; class Insecta; order Hymenoptera; family Formicidae; genus Tetramorium; species Tetramorium parvispinum. Next base: position 21,247 of record VBVR01002618.1, read on the forward strand.
AATTAAGTTCTAGTATGTGGCTACTATATCGCGGATTATCGTGTGATATCGCCGAATCTGGTCAACTATTGATATTCTTGAAGCTCATTGACACGCATCACTTATCGATTAAATCTTACACGCGACACTGAAAAAAATTGCCACTAAATACTTTATGTTTATATGACAAGATGTGTACTAAGCTCTTGCTGATATTAAAATGTCAGCAAATAATACTGTATATATATATATATATATATGTGTATATATATATATAT
>VBVR01002619.1:0-21500 GCA_011638315.1 Tetramorium parvispinum
CTTATAATATGGTTGTTGTTAACTAAAACGAGATTTTTATTTAGTAAGTTGTACTATAAAATAATATAATAGTAATCACGATTGACATCACTATGAGCATATGAGCATATTATTACTAATATTATAGTCACAACTACTATAAAAATGATATTCTTGACTATAATTATTTTACTATGCAATTATAGTTGTAAATACCACATACTTTTCTCTCAGTGCACACTGAGAGAAAAATATAGTTACTTAGGCCTCGACCACAATTTTATAATATTTTTAACGATAATTATGGTTATCACAATGATGCATATAGTTAAGTTAATCATATTTCGTGTTAGAAATATTATAAATTTATGGTTGAGACCAAAAGTAACTATATTTTTCTCTCAGTGCATTTTCCCCTGGTAAATGTGCCGTGGCAAAAATGTAATAGATATTACTGTGAGAGATCGATATACACGCGGATAGAGTCTCACGGTGGCTTCCACCTTCATTCTAGCGCTGATCATTTTTAATCCGTCGCCGCAAACCCGCGTGACGTATTCTCGCCCTCGGCGCTTCTTCCAGATAAATCGCGATAGAGAGTACCGTACGTAACTCGATCATCGCATGGTGCGAAAAATTCGCTTTCAAACGACGCGGCGGCGCGCGATTATTTTTCCTTCGTGTAATGTTAGCGCAAATAATTAACGATTCTCCGGATTAATGATACAAATAACATAACTGAACTCAACAACGTTACATGATTACATTAATGAGTTCTATCATCAGATCGTAACGCGGTAGGGGACATAATAGTTGTCGGCCCATGCAACTTGTTGCGTGCAATTTCGCCGTAAAGCGGAAACTGCGTGCTCCTGCATAATCCTTCAAATTACCGTCCACATAATACCGGGATTATATCTGATAATTTCGCGAGATGTAATTTCACGCCGTGCGCGATCGGCGAGATGCCACGACCGCGATGATTACGCGCGTAAGATTCTTCTTAGGAGCGAAATACACGCTGATCGCGACAGAGTCGACAGGGACGTTATAATTAAGGTAAAAGCATCAATACCCGAACATGTACCTAAATTTGAACATTTTTATTACTTTGGACTGTAAATATTAATATTTAAACTTTTGACGTGAATGTACTCTGAAAGAAAAATATAGTTACTTTTAGACCCAACCACAATTTTATAATATTTCTAATGATAATTATGGTTAACATATAATGATGCATATTGTTAAGTTAATCATATTTCGTGTTAGAAATATTATAAAGTTGTGGTTGGATCCAAAAGTAACTATATTTTTCTCTCAGTGTATATAGATACATTTAATATGTACATGAATTGTACGTTGAAAATTTAGATATTCCTATTTAAAGACCAAAAAAAAATAATAATGTTCAGATTTTGGTACAATCCGGGCATTGGTACTTTTATCTTAATACCCGCGAATAAATTGCTACTCCGTCTTGATTAACGCTCGTAATCTGATTTTTCGCGGCTGTCTTTTTCAGTCGAGTGACTCTGGAGGTTTTCGCGCACGCAGAAGATCACCTCAGGCAATCGCAATGGCCACCCTATCTTTGCGCATCTCTATACCGGAGAAGAACGCCACCAAGATGATGCAGTTCGATCCAAGCACGTCGGTGTACGATGCTTGTCGTATCATTAGGGAAAAACTCGCCGAGGCCAGCAACATGGGTCAACGTAAGCGCTCGATATTTTATTCGATGGAACTTAATTATATTATCGAGATATTTCGTCAACGCAATTTGACATTTTCCAAAATAAATGCCGCAATATTTTTTTTAAAATTTCTGATGTAATTTATATGGGACAATCCAGTTATGAATATTCTCGGAAATATCGGAAATAACGGTATATTTCACTTGCCAACTCGTACGATAAAAAGATATTTAAAGAATTATTCGTTGAGTTTTAATTTACAAAAGCATTAAATATTCAATTTATTCCTAAAATGTGCGCGTTTTTATTCATATTTAAATATATTTAAAATTAGATGTATAATATTGTATATTGCAAGTCATGAAAGATTAATTCTTATAATTATTATTTCTTATAATTTAAAGAAATAACATTCTATATTCTTCACGTAGCGAAAGATTACGGCCTGTTTCTCGCTGACGAGGACGTGAAGAAGGGAGTCTGGCTCGAACCTGGACGAAATCTCGACTACTACATCTTGAGAAATGGAGATCTGCTCGAATATCGCCGTAAGCTCCGTACATTGCGAGTTCGCATGCTGGACGGAACATTGAAGACTATGTTGGTAGACGACAGCCAGCCCGTAGCCAATCTCATGGTGGTAATATGTACGAAGATAGGGATCACGAATCACGACGAATATTCCTTAGTACGCGAGTTAGTGGAAGATGAAAACGAGAACCAGAAACCTGGAAACTTTGGCACTCTCACATTAAAGAGAAAGAAGGAGGAGAAAGGCGAAAGGGATGCCAAGATGGAACAGTTGAGAAAGAAATTAAAAACCGACGACGAAGGTAACACCTTCTGATCCCCTGTTGGGGTTTTTTTAATTTAAAATTCTATCAACATCCACACATATTATGACAAGAGTTTGCAAAATACGTTTCTAATCTTCGTGTTATTTTGGTTCACAGTGAACTGGATAGATCCAAGCAAGACCTTGCGCGAACAAGGCATAGACGAATCCGAAACCGTTCTGTTGAGAAGGAAATTCTTCTTCTCGGATCAAAACATTGACAGTCGTGATCCTGTACAATTGTCGCTGTTATATGTGCAAGCACGAGATGCTATTCTGGATGGTACGCATCCGATTACGCAGGAAAAGGCTTGCGTTTTCGCCGGGATCCAGTGTCAAATTCAATTTGGCGATCACAAGGAAGAGAAACACAAACCGGGTTTTCTGGAGTGAGTTGCATTTGATATGTTTCTTTGGTTCTATGTTGATTAAATAAGTTTCACTTATCGGATTCTTTTTCAGTCTTAAGGAATTCTTGCCGCAATCGTATGTGAAAGTGAAAGGAATCGAGAAGAAGGTCTACGCGGAGCACAAAAAACACATCGGACTCTCAGAGCTGGACGCCAAGGTATTGTACACGAAAACCGCCAGGTCGCTGAATACATACGGCGTCACATTCTTTTTGGTGAAAGAGAAAATGAAGGGCAAGAACAAGCTGGTGCCGCGTCTACTCGGCGTGACGAAGGATTCAGTCCTGCGACTCGACGAGAAAACAAAGGAGATTCTAAAGACATGGCCATTGACGACCGTACGACGCTGGGGCGCCTCGCCAAACACCTTCACTCTCGACTTTGGCGACTATTCTGACCAATATTATAGTGTACAGACTACCGAAGCAGAGCAGATACTCCAGCTGATCGCCGGTTATATCGATATTATCCTGAAAAAGCAGAAAGCGAAGGATCACTTCGGTATCGAGGGAGACGAAGGATCCACCATGGTGGAGGATAGCGTATCGCCACTAAAGTAAGTATCTCTCACGCTCTTAATACATATTAGCTCCTCCGAGCCACGTGTGGACAAACGTAATAATAGTCATTAAGAAAAAGTTAGAGCAATTATCAGTTCTCGACGAGAGCCGGGCTTATCCTAACGCGACCGACTTACGTTCAATCACGCATCGCGTCTTGACAATATTTCGCGTTAATCCGAATGTGATCATGGAAGAGTTTCTAAGACGTCACGCAAACAAGTGTGTCCGAGCTGTTCGTGATTCTAATGGGTATAACTCGCGTTAAATAAGAGGTACATGATTCGAGATTTTCCATGTGCATTTTCATTCGACAGAGCCACCATCATGCAACATGAGACTAGCAACGTTGGTAAAGGGAATGTAGAAGCCGTCTCAGTTGCGATACCAGCTGTTATGAGAGCGGGAGGAGATGGTAAGTGAAAATATAATTTTACGTTTTATCTTCGAGACCATTTAATTAGGATTGTTTTTAAAGATATCGTTATATCAACAGAGCGATTATATATATATAGAATCAGATTTTCATTTGGGTACATATGACAGTTTATAAGAGACTATAGTATTCTTCTAAATTAAAAATTATGTTTGCTTTCAATTTTTAAACATTATAAGTTTTGATTCATCGCTCTTTTATTGAATGTTATGTTCAATTGAAAGAGAAATTAATTAGCATTTTTTTGCACGATTGAATCCTCGGATTTTAGATGTTGATATGTGTTCTTGTACATACATACACCTCATTTTGTAAATACACGTTTAACTAGCTTCAGGCGTACGTGAAAGTGTGCTTATAAGATCAAATAATTAAGCAAAGCATATTAAACTCGCTTTTAGCTTTCAACAGAAAGTCACTGTCTAAACGAACAGATTTACAGTATCGAGGACTCGATCGGGATTGTCAATAATTGTAAATACAGCCATAGAATGCATGATATGATTTGTAGGGGCTCGACCATATGGAACCGGTCACATAGGTGGTGCCCAGTACACGACCGTCAGTGGACAGGTGAACATCGCTCATGCTCCGCCTATGGTAAGCACCGTTAAAAAGCGCCCAAGCTGCTCTCAAGCTCATGTCGGTGTCTTTTAGTTGCTTGTTATAAATATATATGCGTCTCGAAGTGTAAAAATTGGAGATCCTTCGGGAACTGTCGACTAGCAAACCGTGTGTCTCTCTATTGTGTAATTATTAACGATTGATTATGAGGCTGTATATTTGGGACGGTATTACATTTTTTGTGAATGTCTAAAGTTGCACTGATGAAATTATACTGCACATTAGAGAGCGAAATTTTAAAGGACTAATAGACGGTTAAATTTATTTTCATGCTAGGCGCCTTCTATTGCGGACACAGAGTAGGTACACCACGATAACATTTTCAGTTCATTCTCTTATTCTTTACTTTATGGATCATTCATTTTACTTTTCCAATTTGATTCGTTTGCATTTCATGTTCGTCGATCGATTTTATCTCTCTCTTTCGGTACAGCGCTTACTGGATAGATAAAATCTATAACTTTGCGATTCGTACTTCCTCACGACGGAATACTTGCTCGATCAGTATCAGTAAACTCTGTATCGCCGCAACTATTTGTTGCAGTTTATCGCTTCGTTATGTACGTGCATTTCATTTATGTTCGTTGATTGATCGTTTTAAGCGAATTCGTTTTATTCCTACTTACATTTGTTTACGCGAAAAATTATCCTTTTTATGATACCGTCAATCAATCAGATTTGCAATACGCCATACATCTACAATGTATAAACGTTCGAAACTAGGTCCAACAAACTAAGGTGACATCCGTCCTATCTGAACCGCAACGTGCCTTATTATCGACCATCACCGCTGGTCACGAGGTGATCCATATCGCCGAAACGGAACTCTCCACGAAGGCTACGCTACCCGAACTCGGCACTGATCCGGCATCCCTAAGATGGATCGAACAGACGATCGACACTCACAAACAGAACGTGGGTTCACAAATCGCGGCGATGAACGCCGCGACCGCCCAGGTGGTCACGTTGACTTCCGGACCAGCGGACGACGTCGATCACACCGCAGTGGGAGCAGCGATTACCACGATAGCCACGAATCTGCCAGAAATGACGAAGGGAGTGCGGATGATAGCTGCACTCATGGACGATGAGTCGTCCGGCGAGCGACTCTTAGACGCCGCCAGGAAGCTTTGTTCCGCATTCTCGGACTTGCTGAAGGCTACGGAGCCAGAGACCAAAGAGGTAAGGTCGATGAGAGAGAGCTGTGTAAAAGAATATAATGTAGAATTAATGTGTGATGAATCCATGGATCCATATTATTTCAATTTCTCTCCTCTTTTCCCACAGCCTTTCTATATAACATCTACGCTCTACGGACAATATGTAAGCACTAACATTTGTAACCCACTAATATTAGACCCACTTTTACAGATTAGACTTTTTCCGAGCACTCGACTTTAACCCGTCTGTATCCTTGAGGCAAATTTCGCTAATAAAGATTTTTTAAATGTATACATAATTAAATGGTAAGAGCAATCTATATTTTCTACGACTATGTGACATAGACGAGTTAAAAGATACACATGTAATCTCTTTATAAATATTTTTTATCTGGTCTTTTGGACATTATGTAAATTACTTTTTTTGCTTACATTTTAGCCACGACAGAATCTACTAAATGCGGCATCGCGTGTGGGTGAGGCGTCCCATCAAGTCTTGACAACTATTGGTGAGGAAGACGACTCAAATCGCGAGCTGCAAGACATGCTACTCGCGCTCGCAAAGGCCGTCGCTAATACCACCGCTGCTTTGGTGTTGAAAGCGAAGAATATAGCAGCCACATGCGAAGATTCCGCCACGCAGAATAGGGTGATATCAGCTGCGACGCAATGCGCGCTTGCTACATCTCAGCTCGTGGCTTGCGCCAAGGTTGTAGCGCCGACCTTACACTCGCCCGCATGTCAGACACAGCTGATGAACGCCGTTCGCGAGGTGACCAAGGCTGTGGAGCGCCTGGTTCAAGTCTGCAACGAGACGTGTAGCGATGACAACTTGTTAAAGGAACTCAGCATTGCCGCCGCCGAAGTTAGTCGCACCTTGAATGACCTTCTCAATCACATCAAGACTGCCACTAGAGGAGAGCGCGCTAAGGAATCCATCCAAGAAGGCGCGGTAGAAACCATCTTGGTTGCGACCGACAAACTGTTCGCGAGCACTGGTGACGCCGGCGAGATGGTACGACAGGCGAGGGTAGTCGGTCAAGCAACCGCACAGTTGATTCAGAGTATCAAAGGCGAGGCGGAGAGACAAACAGACTCGGAGCAACAACAGCGTCTGCTGGCAGCGGCAAAGTTACTTGCCGATGCCACTGCCAAGATGGTAGAGGCGGCGCGGCAATGTGCTAGCAGCCCGCACGACGCCAAGATGCAAGACCAATTGCGCCAGGCGGCGGAAGAGTTGCGAGCTGCGACCACAGCGGCAGCAACCCCGGCGTTACGTAGAAAACTTATCACGCGTCTAGAGGCATGTGCCAAACAGGCAGCGTCCACGGCCACGCAATGTATCGCAGCGTCTTCTGGTGCTGGGCACCACAATACTAACCCGGCCAGCCAGGAGGAACTAAACATGGAATGTCGCATGATGGCACAGCAGATTCCATATCTCGTTTCGGGAGTGAAAGGCACACAGGCGCAACCGGATAATCCTACCGCACAGTTGAACCTGATAAACGCTTCCGAGCAGTTTCTGCATCCGGGCACTGCCGTGGTAAAGGCGGCCAGAGCCGTTCTGCCGACGGTCACCGATCAGGCATCCGCCATGCAGCTGAACAACACTTCGCAGCAATTGGGGTCGTCCTTGGCGGACCTTCGATCGGCAGTGACACGTGCCAGGGAAGCCTGCGGTGGATTGGAGCTCGACGCCGCGGAAGAACTGATAAATAGCCTGAAGGATGAGCTAGGCGAGTTTTATCGCGCTGTCGAGGCTGCATCATTGCGACCGCTGCCGGAGGAGACGACGGAATCGACCGCGCTGCGACTCGGCGCCACGTCGAAGAACGTTGGATTTGCTATGGCGCAGCTGTTATCTGCCGCCAAGCAAGGCAACGAGAATTACACGGGAAGCGCCGCTCGAGAAACCGCATCGGCCCTGAAAGATCTCACTTACGCCGTGCGCGGCGTGGCCGCCACGTCTAATCAGCCGGAGACGCAGAAGAAGGTGCTGATGACCGCGGACGACGTGATCCTGCGGTCTCTGCGTCTGGTGAAGGAGGCGCGACGTGTACTGAAGAATCCTGACGATCCTGAGAATGAGGCCAATCTAGCTACGGTCGCCAAGGACGTCTCCAATTCATTGAATAAATGCGTGTCTTGCCTGCCCGGACAGAGAGACGTCGACGAAGCAATACGCAACATCGACGATATGACTCAAGTGCTCACCATGAATGAGTTCCCGCAAACAAGCAAGAGTTATGGGTAAATAGCTTTACATAGTCATATATTCTTTTTGCGCTTACCTTGGACTATTTCTTTTATAATTACTTGTTATCATTTGCTACTATGCGTATAATTGGCATAAGTATAGATACATACTATTACAATTGTTTTTACATGCTTCGCATTTTTACGTCGCAGGCAATTGCAGAGCGACCTCAACAATGCTGCTGCCAATTTGAACGATGCTTCATCGAACGTCGCGTCGTCCGTCCGTTCACCCATACAGCTGGCAAACTCGTCGAAGCAATTTACCAATGCTTTCGGGGATCTATTGAGTGTGGGCATGGAGATGGCGAGTCAAACGACAGTCGAAACCCGTAGTCAGGTAGTGGTATCATTGAAGAACGTTAGCATGACGTCCAGCAAGCTTCTCATGACCGCCAAATCGATCGCGGCTGATCCTACCGCGCCAAACGCGAAGAATCAACTCTCGGCGGCCGCCCGCGCGGTTACTGACTCCATAAACTACTTAGTAGACGTATGCACCTCAGCGGCACCTGGACAAAATGAGTGTGACAATGCCATCAGAAACATTCAGTCCATGCGATCTCTGCTAGACAATCCGAGCGAGCCTATCTCCGACGCCACATATTTCGAATGCTTGGAGACTGTTATGGAAAAGAGCAAGAGCCTTGGCGACGGTATGACCGGCATCGCAAATCACGCAAAGAAGTCCGAACACGAGCAGTTTTCCGTGGCGGTACGCGGAGTTTCTTCCTCGATTTGCGGCTTGATCGAAGCAGCCGCTCAAGCGGCCTATCTAGCAGGCGTAAGCGATCCCACGTCCGTAGCGGGTAAGCCGGGTCTAGTGGACCAGGCTCAATTCTTGCGAGCGGCGCAGGCAATTCACAGCGGTTGCCAGAGCCTCGGCAATCCGACTAGCACGCAACAGCAGGTGCTCTCGGCCGCCACCATGATCGCGAAACATACCAGCGCGCTTTGCAACGCATGCAGACTCGCCTCTAGCAAGACCAGCAACCCAGTGGCTAAGCGGCACTTTGTTCAATCCGCCAAGGACGTGGCCAACTCAACGGCGTGTCTCGTCAAGGAAATCAAGGCGCTCGATCAGAATTATTCCGATATCAATCGCGAGAAGTGCGCGGAAGCGACAAAACCGCTACTCGAGGCGGTCGACAATCTCTGCACGTTCGCGAGCTCTCCTGAGTTTGCGAGTCAGCCGGCCAAGATATCCATCGCGGCTAGAGCCGCCCAGGAGCCGATCACCAGCGCCGGGAAATCCATCATCGACGGCTCGTGCGCCATGGTACAGGCAGCCAAGAGTCTCGCGGTCAGTCCGAAGGATCCGCCGACCTGGCAGCTACTGGCCAATCACAGCAAGAGCGTGAGCGACTCGATCAAATCCCTGGTGGCGTCGATCCGCGACAAGGCGCCCGGCCAGAAGGAATGCGACGCCGCGATCGAGAAGCTGTCTGCGCGGATACGCGAGCTCGACGCCGCCTCGCTGAGCGCGGTCTCGCAGGCGCTGATGCCGCGCCGCGAGAACACCGTGCAGGGATTCACGGATCAGATGGAGAGCAGCGCGAGTGAGCTGCGCGAGAAGCTGGAGCCTTTGCGCACCGCCGCCAAGTATGAGGCAGAGAACGTCGGCCACGCCGTCAATCAGATCGCCCTTTACTCGGAGCCGCTTGTCTCCGGCGCGATCGGCGCCGCGTCCAACATGGTGCACTCGAAGCAGCAGATGGTTCTGCTGGATCAGACGAAGACGGTGGCCGAGTCCGCGTTACAACTGATCTACGTCACAAAAGAGTCCGGCGGCAACCCGAAGGCCGTCGCATTGCACACCGAGGTGGACGAAACCGTCGAGTCTACCAAGGACGCTCTTCAGGAGCTGCAGAACACTTTGGAGACTATATCAACGTCCGCGGGTATCGTCACTGGTCTGATCGACACGATTTCTCGCGCGATGGTGAGACTGGAGGATCATCGTATGTCCACTATCGACACCGTGGACTCTTACGTGGATTATCAGACAAGAATGGTCGAAGCTGCCAAAGAGATCGCTCGGTTGGCGCAGGAAATGGTGAATAGCCTCTAATATTACATCTGATATAATATCAATTTAAAGAATTAATCATAAAAATTACTAAGCATTAAATTATTTCTTCTTTTATTTCAGTCGACTAAATCGAGCACTGACGTAGCCAGATTGGGACCTTTAGCAGTCGATATATCGCACAAGTACACCCAACTGGCTCGCGATACTTCCGGCGCGTCTGCAGCTGCCTCCAACGCTGATGTGTCCGCTAGACTTCGTACCGGCGTCCAAGAACTCGGGCGGGCTTGCGCGGACATCGTACGTGCCGCTGGCACGTGCCAAATGTCCCCCGGAGACGTGTACGCCCAGCGAGAGGTCGCAGAGTACAGCAAAATCGTGACCGAGAAGGTCTCGCAGGTATTGGCTGCGTTGCAAGCAGGCTCCCGCGGTACTCAGGCGTGCATCAATGCCGCCAGCACGGTTTCCGGCATTATCGGCGACCTCGACACCACCATCATGTTCGCCACCGCCGGTACGCTGCACGCCGAGAACGAGGGTGACACGTTCGCCGATCATCGCGAGAATATACTGCAGACCGCGAAGGCCTTGGTCGAAGACACGAAGACATTGGTGGCTGGAGCAGCATCTTCACAGGAGCAACTGGCTGTCGCGGCGCAGAACGCAGTGTCGACGATCGTTCAACTTGCCGAGGTTGTCAAGTACGGTGCGGCCAGTCTAGGTAGTCAGAATCCCGAAGCCCAGGTAATGCTGATTAACGCCGTGAAGGACGTCGCCTCTGCACTTGGCGACCTTATACATGCCACCAAGGCCGCCAGTGGCAAACCCATCAATGATCCCAGTATGGCGCATTTGAAAGATTCCGCCAAGGTAATTCGCCTGTCTGGACTCCTTTTCGCTTTCATTTTTTGTGGGCATCTATCTGTGACGTTCTAACAATGACAATGGAGCTGGAAACTTATTACACGCTTCTGTTGTTGCCTAGCATCTTAATCTGCTGATTGAACACGCTTATTTAAAAGAAGCCTGTTGTTAATAATGAAATGGTGAGGTAAATGACTGATTTCCACAGATACTTAGAGAGAGAGAGAGAGAGAGTAACATGTTTAAACGATTAATAATATACTAATTTGGCAACGAAACATATTCCCTTCGCAAACTAAAAAAAGAAACGATAAATATTCTAACTATATAGAATTTCCATAATTAATTTTTTGAACACAAATAGAATGTAATTTATATCTTTCACGAAGAGATTTAAGATGAAATTACAAACCCTACGAAATCTCTGAAGACTAACGACAGTTTGATGTTTGCCTAATCTATATTAATCCACCGATATTTTAATAACGCTGTTTCAAACGTAACCACAGAGAATATTTATCCTCCTTAGAGACATTTTTTGGGGTGGACTTTAATTGATTTTAATTTTTGACGAGCGTCCTCGTATTTGCCTCTAACTTCGTTCTCGCTCTACTAAAATCTCGCGTAGTGTCTATGCAGAATTGATAGCGTAATTCATCGTCGTCACTCTCGAACTGCGTTGGATACAGGGCGAGGGTACCCAGACCAAAGCATGTCCGGCGCTATTAAAGTCCACCTTGAACCACCGTTCCCCACCGTTCAGAGCTTCGTATCTATCTACCATGTGTGTGATATACCTGAGCGACGGGTGTTGTTTTTTTTTTTTTTACATCTGGCGGACGGCATTCTGTTGTAGAAAATATTGTTGTTTGTTTAACGATACTCCGCCTGTTGTACAACGCTTCAATCTCACCTGCCTCGACGTATCGAGGCCCCGCGATAATAGCAGCGGCAGTAGTGCAAATTGTCTGTATATCTTGAATGTTTTCGACGATGCGGATGGTGGACTTTAATGCGAGTCTCATTGACGATTTTGGTCTGGCCCGGGTCCGGGATTAGGTCTTAGAACGGCAGCTGCAGCAGCAGTTCGTGCATCTGAGCGACATCGGCGGCTCGGAATCGGAATGGTTCGTGTCCGATCAAGAGGAGGAACTAATCCGTCTGCTATCCACTTCCGAGAGCTCTCAGCCGGCTCAACGGACCTCCGACTTGCTCTTGTTCATGTAGCCGGATTTTCGTTCCCTCCTCGCCGTCTCGCAATTTTCTATCGCACAGTCCTGTATAAGATAAATCTGATAAACAAAATGTAGCCACGTTATACACTTGATACTTCTATGTAGAATATAATGTAGTTGCTAAATTGTACAAGATATCAGCGAGAACTTGTCGCTCCTTGCATTCTGATAGTTGATTAAAAAAAGTTGGCAATATTACGATGATCTCTCTTTGCATTTTCTGAAAAATGGCATGTAGAATAATTTAGTCGAAATCTATTACTTTCTTCGCGTTAGCGAGTTATTCATTTCGATCTTACTAATTCAGTTTACATCCGAAATGCACTTTGCCGGGCGAATCGTCGTTAGGTACGTACATTCTATTCACAGCGTTTCGTTTGAACTGTTGACAGGCTTCTAATTAATGCTTCGACATAATTCTGCTTATCGTTTCGTCATTAGAAGATCGTTTGACAGGCTCATGTAATCAGATAACATGCGCTCCGGACGCTCATTAATCTCATTAACACATTGCAGTACTATTAGTTTTGCATTTAAGCATATTTACTCATCAGTTTAAGATCACCACTAAAACTTTAACTTATACTACACTAACTATATATTTCATCTCTCTATTTTCCTCTCTCTCGTAAATATTAATGTTACAAGTGTAAAAGCGGTAGCGAAGCTATTTGTCCTTGAAATTACATCTTATCTTCGTCCACAGGTAATGGTGACCAACGTGACGTCGCTGCTGAAGACGGTGAAGGCCGTGGAGGATGAGCACACGCGCGGTACCAGGGCGTTGGAGTCCACGATCGAGGCCATCGCCCAGGAGATCCGCGCGCTCAGCAGCTCGGAGACGCAGAGGAGCAACGTGACGCCGGAGGATCTCGTGCGCTGCACGAAGAGCATCACCATATCGACGGCGAAGGCGGTCGCCGCCGGGAACAGCTGCAAGCAGGACGACATAATCGCCGCCGCCAATATGGGCAGGAAAGCCATCAGCGACATGCTGTCCATCTGCAAGGGCGCAGCCCACAATTGCGCCGAGACCACCGAGCTGTGCGAGCGTACCCTTCAGGCGGGACACGATGTCGCCATTAATTATCGGGAGCTGCTTCAGGCCATCCTGCAGATATCGTCGAGACAGGGCGATGCCAAGCACACCTTGCCGGTGATCTCGCGCAAGATTGCGCAGAGCGTCACGGAGCTGGTGGCGGTGGCGGAACTGTTAAAGGGCAACGACTGGGTTGATCCCGACGATCCTACGGTGATCGCCGAGAACGAATTGCTCGGGGCGGCCGCCAGTATCGACGCGGCCGCCAAGAAGCTGGCCAGCCTGAGACCGAGGAGAAGTATCCAGGTGAGTTTCCGTAGTGATCCCAGTAATTTGCGAAATAACAGGTGCGATACGGAACACCTAAATGGCACGAGTCGTTTTGGTCTCCGTGAGATATGTTTGATTTTCTTGGTCGTTGTGAATGATCGACCGAGAATCGAACATATTATTACGGCGATTGGAAAAATCAACGTTCGCAACGGAGTTTTAATTAAGGAGTTAGGATACATTGTTGTAATATAATCAGATTTAATATTAATTTCTGTTTCATGAATAGAATTATTTCTTTCTTAAATGAAGATATTAAAAGATCTCTTTTTTTGTATAAAAAAAAAGAAGCCAATAGCTAATCATTTTAATTTGTAAACATTATTTTCTAAAGCTGCGAAATTTTAAATTTTGTTTTCAATTGTTAGCAAGATTATTTTCTAATACATATTCTCTCACTCAATAGGAGGCCAACGAAGACATGAATTTCGACGAGATGATTCTGGAAGCCGCGAAATCGATCGCCGCTGCCACTTCAGCATTGATAAAGGCCGCGAGTGCCGCTCAACGAGAACTCATTGCGACTGGCAAGGTATCTCGCACGCCGCTGACTAGTTCCGATGACGGCCAATGGTCCGAAGGTCTGATTTCGGCCGCACGAATGGTGGCAGCCGCCACTCACAGTCTCGTAGAGTCCGCGAACGCTCTCGTTCAAGGAGTAAGCTCCGAAGAAAAGTTGATTTCCAGCGCTAAGCAAGTTGCCAGCAGCACGGCGCAACTGTTGGTCGCTTGCAAGGTCAAAGCCGACCCTGACAGCGAGAGTACGAAACGTCTGCAAGCGGCGGGTAACGCCGTGAAACGGGCTACCGATAATCTCGTACGTGCTGCGCAACAGGCTATCCAGCAGGAGGAGGACAGATCGTTGGTCCTGAACCGTCGCATGGTGGGCGGTATCGCGCAGGAAATCGACGCACGTTCGGAGGTTTTGCGAATTGAGCGTGAGCTGGAGGAGGCTCGAGGCAGGCTGACCGCCATTCGTCTGGCCAAGTACAAGAACCGGCCGGATCTAGCCGATGGAGACGGCGACGTGGCGACCGATCAGAGCGGCTACCAGAGTTACACCACCCGGTACGAGACGAGGGCATACGAGCCGCAGACCACGACCTCGCCCATTCAGACGATGAATCACACTCTGGACCAGTTGCAGTCCACCACGCAACACATCAGTCACCAGTTTGCCGATCAACAGACTCTGGTGAGTCCGGAGAAGGTGCATTCAACGCAGAGCACGCTCGAGAGAAAGATGAAGGACAGTCAGTACCGGTCTACCATGGATCAGTACGGATCCCTGGACAGAAAGTACACTGTCGACAGTTTTCAGGACAGAAGTCCGTACATCGTCACCGAGAGGAAGATCATAACGGACAATTCACCCGGTCAGTACAGCTCGATAGAGCGAAGGATCAATCAGGAGAGTTTCGCTGCGGAGAGAAAATACGGGGACGCTTCGTATCCGCCGCCCCAGCATATCTCATACTCGACAAAGTCCCCGACTCCCAAAATCGTCCAAGGACAAATTATCGATGACCGAAAATCTCCGCAGGATCAGCCAAAGTATCCGACTGATCGGTTTTCAGGCGTTAGTCCGATGAGCACGTTCCGCTCCGAGAAGCAGATAGATACTCAGCGATTCAGCAGCGACATCCCGCAGCATCAAACGTTCAAGAATGTTGAGAGTACGGCCATTCCCGGCGGCAGAGTCGAGACCATCACGACGAAGATGTACACGTCTACGCCCGGCAAAAGTACCAGCAGCTCCAACTACGAGACCACCGAGGAGACCAAGCAGTACACGACCGGCAACGAGCTGTCGACGTTTAAGGGCAACGACGTCGAGGAACGTACGACGAAGCAGTCGATGCACAAAGTCACGGAAAAGAAGACCGTCACTATGACGATGTCGAGCCGGCAGGAGTCCAATACGAAGACCTTCCGTTTCGAGGATAAGCAATGAGAAGCGAAAAATAACAAAGCCCGCTGTACACATTCGAAGCGGTAATTTCGTCCGGAAAATGATTTTGAGGAAGAAAGTGACCTGTCTAAATTCGAGCCTAAAAAATGCAGTATAAAAAGCGATAAAGATGAAATTATTTTAATACAATAGACAATTTTCTCAATTGAGATCAACGACGTATCGAACTTTGGAATTGAAATTAAAGCGAGAATGATGCGAGGATGATTCTTAACGAGTAACGACGAGCCTTCGCAGCGAAAAGTTCCGCCGCGAGTAGTTTCTGTTAAGAGTCTGCGTTTTCAATTCGCCTTCGGCGCGTTTCGACGCTTTGAAACGAGGAGGAGTGCGTCAGAATTATTTATTAGCGAGATAATAGAAAGTGCCCTTAGATAAAATGTAACACTCGTGCTTTCGATCAGTAGCCTTACGAACGTATTTAATCACGGATGTTTCGCAACCGCGTGCCATGGGTCGTTTTTTCGATAGCCATACAACCGCGATCTTATGCGAGTTGATTGCACATAATATTACGTCGAATATCAGGAGAACGCTGACCGTTTCACTTTCGCATTCGCACAGTAGGTTTCTTTCTTTTTATTTTGTTTTCGCTTATACTGCTCGAGGATGATACAAATAATTATGCGCTTGATTTAATATAGAGTTAATCTTATGTTTACTCATTTACGGTTAAGAACCACCGGATTAACAAGAGAAGCAACATATCATTTAATTTTATTAATTTTTCCGATGTCGCGTGGTGCCGAAGACCGGCCGCGTCGACGCGTCACCGCTATTAACACTTTCTGTTTTCTCGATTAACCCACCCCTTTCTCTCTGGCGTTTTACCGTGTCTCTATTTATTGTCAGGATCCAAACATTGACTACGTTTACGCATTACTATTAATCGAATTTAGTAACGTCTGGTAGTTATAACTTTCTAAAACACGTGAATTGTTTAGATGTTAATTTAATTCTTCCATTCCAAGAAATCTTGAAATCTTGATCTTGCCAAAGAAATACAGATATGCTTTTCAAAATTTTAATGTAAGATTATTATGATTGCAATGCAATCATAATAATTCGTTTAATGTTTACGTGATTCTTTAAATTTATAAGTCTACATCTCTCTCTAATAGCACACATATTTTGAAAATATTCAAAGATTACCGCAAAATATAAGATATAAAATATATATTACATATTATATAATTATATATATGATATATAATATATATAATTATATATATATCATATAATATAATTAATATATAATATAATATAATTATATATTTTTTAGTATATTCTGTAAAACAGATTTGAATAATATCATTGCTGTTAAAGTCTTCGTCTACGAATGTATAATAACAACTGGTAATTATAAATCCGGATTAACGAACATGTATACAATATTTTACGTTAGTAGTTACAACGTGATGTTATTAAACCCAATTAATAATGATATTTAAACGTAGTCACTGGCTCTTTACTCCTTATATTTCTTCTAGCGCGACTCTATCCCTAATAGAATATGTAAATGTCTGAGAATATTCGGAGGAATATCGGATATAAAGGTATAGCACGTTCTCAGTGAATTAAGTATATTTTCAGTACATTTTGTAGAAATACTGAATGATACCATGTCCTGTTAGGGACGTACCGTCTGCAGGCGGTAGCTCGTTTTTTTGAAATTGAATTTACTAACTTTACGCTCACATTTTCGAGCCTAGGCTTCCGCGAGTGATCGTTAAGTGCAATTGTTATTCGCCTTCGCGACTAGATAGGCTACGCAAATATCCCTTAGTACGTATACGAAATTCGGAGAAGTCCCGACATGTCACGTCGCCGACAGAATCGCGATCGTCTAGCGAGATAAGTGCCTACCGAGCTGCCAGCGAGCTGCCGCTTCCCTTCCATTTAATGCGCTCGTAGTACGATCTGAAGGAGTTTCTAATATTACCAAAAATCGAATGCTTTACTAATGTGTTTAATAGTATGCATGTGTGGACGAATGTGTCGACCAAACGGCGAGCTCTTCCAAAGCGATGCGCACATGCTATATTTTACTGTCGTATATCTTTTAAAAAGGATAATTGTCCATTGCGAGCCTAACTGTCTCCAGAGCCGAACAAGCCGAAGTTCCAGTAATAACGAGATGAATTAGGAAGTCAATCTGATCGGTTTCTTTCATTTTGATTAATTTCGCTAGTCGATTTGATTTTATGTCTGCATAAAACGCTGTAAATTATGTAAAGCGAAGAAGCAGTTATTTTGCAAATAATTTTCTTGGATTTACGCAAGCATTTGATTAGATTTGAAAAGGTCAGTCTTAAACAATGCGCATCGCGATCAATTTGTGTGGGTCTTTGTATTTGTAAAGGAATGTGCCATGATATATAACAAATGTATCGCAAAATGACGAATTATATATATATATATATAAATATATATATTAAAGATATATACATAGATGTATTACAATATGCAAGAAACGCAGCGATCTTTATGAATGTAATAACGTTTTACATTGTTTTAACGATTTATATTATTATAGAGGGTATTTTTTTAATAGTTGTTCTGTAATTGTCTCTTATACGCATACATAGAAATATCTTTTAGATCTATTTTTCACGGAATGTTACGAGTTACGATGTTATATCAACGTATTATATACAATGTTCTTTTTACTTATTATTATTAATCTTGATTATACGACGAAAGATATTATTACGGTTACTATTATGGTTTGTATTAATCTCTTTTGCCATTATTAAAATCAGATATTTATACAGACGTAACTAATAAAGGAGTTTCTAACACTCGCCGCATTTTATTTGATCAACCGAATCAAGATTCATATTATATTTATATATTTTATTTTATCCTTGTGGGAATTTTGAATTAAAAAATCTTTATTCAAAGTTTTGAAATGTTTTAAAAATTAATGTTACTTTAAATTCTTATTTTCTTAAATTTTTTTAGAAAATTATAAATTGAAAATTAAAATAAAAATAATAAATTAAAATTTGAAAATTTTTCATGCTATTATTGATTCATCGTCAACATTTTAATTAAAATAAATCTTATATCGCACTTTAGATTCTTATTTGCCCGTCTGATCGTATTTTCTCGATCAATAGCAATAAATCGTCAAATCATCCATAGAATGCAGTGCAAATTATAAGCGTAATTTTTAATTAGAAAGAACAGAATATACCTACATTCAATTTAAAATTTCGTTTCTTAAAAAAGTCATGTTATTTATTCTCGCAATATCTCAAAGTATATTGTTGCCTCTAAAAACAAATAAAATATAAAACTGAATAAATGGCGTGCGCTTGTGTTGTCGCGAAGTATTTTATATATTTAAAATATATTTCAAATTCGAACCGAGATCTCGATTCGAAAAGGCAGCAATTTCATTGGCTACGCATTTCTCGAATCGAGATCTCGAATCGAGTTCTAGCATCGAGATATACGATACAAGTCTCTAGCGGACTAGGAAGTAACTTGGCGACTCGACCAATGAGTTTCTTGCTTTCAATTACGAAATATGGCCGATGTGTCGCACACGTGCTGCCGCGCCCGCATACGTGTGAACTGTTTCTCTGCCGCGAGGCGAGGAGAGGTTAAGAGCTCCTTTATCGCGTGAAAGAATGGCCGACGCGTAAGTAGCATTGACGGCTCGCGAAATCCGGCCACATCAGCCGATAACACGATTTCGCGAGTGCAGAAACATCGTACTTATGATCTTTTATGATGCATGCGTACTGGCAAATATATATTTTTACTTTGAACGAGCGAGCAAACGAGATTGTCAGCTCGGAATTTGCGAGTGCATCGTCGACCCTCACATGCCAATAATATTATAATTGATATGTACATACGCGACAATGAATTCATTTTCCATCGATTATAAACCCACTTTGTTGTTTAGACGTTTGTGCATTGCGTGAAAATTGAAAAATATCTTCGCAATTAATATAACCTAACCTAATTTCGGCATGTAAAATTTATGTAGTTTATCAAACATGTGTATACTCGAGAGGCTGGTAAAGTTATTCTGTACACAATTGTCTCTTTGTACAGGAAGAAAGAAGTTGAGCCTCCAACCAAAAAACTGCCGGCGGTGCCGGAGTCGGTGTTGAAGAGGAGAAAACGCCGCGAGGCAGTTAAAGCTGCGCGTCTACAAATATCCATCAAGGTAATCCATGTTAACAATTTGACAACTCCGTCCTTTTTTTTGCGATAGAGTTCTTCATATTTCTTCGTGTAGTACAGAGGATTTTATGTGACAAGTTGATTTTTATTTTATAATATACCGTTTTACAGCAACGTGCAGACCGCTACAAGAAGAGGAAACAGATCTTCAAGAGAGCAGAAGAATATGTGAAGGAATACAGAAGAAAGGAGAGGGATGAAATACGATTGATGAGACAAGCTAAAAATCGTGGGAATTACTATATCCCTGGTGAAGCGCGTCTCGCATTTGTTATCCGTATTCGAGGGTGAGTATGACCATACTGTTGCTAACGTAAGTCCGCGCCAATCTTTCTTCGAAGACTTTAAAGTTAATTGAACTTAACGATTGTGATGCAATTGCAATTTTTCCAGTGTGAATCAAGTTGCTCCAAAGGTACGGAAAGTATTGCAGCTCTTCCGTCTGAAACAGATCAACAATGGCGTCTTTGTGAAATTAAACAAAGCAACGATCAACATGCTGCGCATTGTCGAGCCATACATTACGTGGGGCTATCCGAATTTGAAGTCTGTGCGTGAGTTGATCTATAAGCGTGGCTTTTCCAAGATAAACAGGCAACGCATACCCATCACTAGCAACTCCATCATTGAGAAGAAGCTTGGTTAGTAAAACATCTTCTAATATTCCTGCAAATTATCGGCGATTATCTGTAGACTTATTGAGATGCGAATAGCACACATGGTGGCAGATAGTTTCCCGACAAATCCATGGGAGTCTCGGGAACATACGCATTCTCCCTTCCAGTTTGTCGAAAATTAATTGAGCAATTTTTTTTCTTTTACCTGACTGCATAATCATTACAGTCAGGTTCTTTCGAATTGATACAGAAACTTTGTAATAAATTCGTCTATACGTCTGTATGAGTTATAGATTTGTGTCAAGAATATCGAATTGTATCGGAGAACAATTTTATTGAAAAGAGAAAATATTATTTTACAATCAAAATACAAAGAAAGAAGATTATGAGTCAAGCTGGGACTTAATGCTAAATCTTAATGTTACACAAAATGTTTAATAGTACGAAGCATTATTTAGGCACTTTTTTTTACTGTTAAATATTTTTTTATACATCATATAATTAAAATGTCAGCATTAAGTCCCTAGCTCGATCCTCTTCTTCATTTTGGTTGATAATCATTTGAACCTTTAATTAACATTGATTTTTATTTTAGGTCGATCCAATATCATCTGTGTTGAAGACTTGATCCACGAGATATTCACCGTTGGTCCGAAGTTCAAATTCGCCAGCAATTTCCTATGGCCCTTTAAGGTATATGTGCTCTTCAAAATATTAAAAGAAAACGTACACATCGATATTTTGTATCGCGACATAGGCATGGTTGTAGATTAATCCAGAGTCTGTCAACCTCCTACTGTGTCGAAAAGCAATACGAGTTTTTCTTGCTAATGAATGATTTTGATATCATAAATTTAAGAGAAGCTCAAACATATTTTTGTTGATTCAAGTACTTTATATCCCGATCGCTCTGTTTTCTCGGAAACGCACATCTATATTGAAAGTCATTTTTCAATGTGTTTCTAGCTTAATACGCCAAATGGAGGATGGCGTAAGAAGACCAACCATTACGTAGAAGGCGGCGATTTTGGAAATCGTGAGGATAAGATTAACGAGCTCCTCAGAAGGATGATTTAAGTTTATAGAAATCTTCGTAAATAAAATCCTCTAAGCAAACTCATGTTTCTTCTTGTGAATTATTCACATTCCTTTGATTAATGTATAATACACTATATATATATATATATATACAGGGTGTCAGAAACAAAATGACCCACACGAAAGTTGGTGGTAGAGCGGGTCAAACCGAGAAGA
>VBVR01002620.1:0-21499 GCA_011638315.1 Tetramorium parvispinum
CCCTCCATCTCCCCTCTCTCCCCGCCCCCTTCTCTCTCTCTCTCTCTCTCGTTCTCTCTGTTTCGTCACGCAATGGAAACTCGCGAAATAGCTTGTTGCTTCGATCGCGTTCTGACGACATTTCGAGACGATCGATGAGGTTTGTATTCGGTGCTTTCGCGTGTAAACCCCTTTTATCCCCCGCTATTCCACTTCGAGCTAAATTTAAGCCGATGGACAGAACAACAGTGAAAGTGATAATCCCTTCATTTTGAGAAAATAAAAGGGCTCGCAAGAATACTCAACGTGAGATCCAGCCACTTCGTAGTCACTTTTTGTATTAAAGCGAAGACTGTAAAGCTGCATGTCACGCCAAAACAATTATGTATGAAGACTGCAATAATTAATATACATTACTGTAAAACATTTCAAATTTACTTTTGCCAACTCATACTTCTATTATGTATCCAACGACTCATTTATTATATTATTTACTTGACTATTAATATAAATGACATAATTTACATATCACAAAGATGATTAAAAAATATTTTCAATTAGTTTTTCACCAAAAGCGTTAGTAATTAAAGTATATCAAGATTAAATATATATATATAATATTTAATAAAATATATGTATATAAGGTAAATTTTCCAATGATCGAACTAATAAGAAGGTATATCAGTTCTATGTTACTATTAATTAAATTAATGACATTGCAATAGGAATTAATATTCACATAAAACATTGTTTCATTGATGATTAAAAAATACTAATATTTAAATTTAAAAAAGAACACTCAAAAGTAAAATTTTAACGAAATATTATACCATATCAATTGTACCAGTAACTGAACTGAAAAAATAAATCATGCTCTTTTTAAATTTAGTTTTTGGTTTTTTACAATTATAATAATACACAATATGTTTAGGTAAATACAGATAAAATTTATAAAAAACCTCGAAAACATAGACACTATGTCTTACTAAAAAATAAGTGAATAAAAATATGATTAATCCTACCATACTCGTGATAAATAATTTTTTTCACAATAACTTTCAATTAAATTATGTTTTAATTACTCTTTTTTATACAAAACACTTAATTTTTAAATTTTAGTTTGCTACCTTTTGTCTATTATTGACTAATATCTTAATAAATACGAATATATTATTAATTTACCATTCCCAGACACTTTCAATTACTGGGACATTTACCTTATATCTAAATCATACAATTGCTAAAGATTCGATAATAGTATCAATTAATTATATTTTACTTTTCTAAGTTTTTTAAATTTTCTTCAAATGATTTTTGAATTGTCGTGCTAGTCGGACGCAAGAGAATAATACGCATGAACAAAGTTTCATGTCGCTAATGAGACAGTCTGCAAACACTCAAAGAGCTCTTTCCGGAAGTTTAACATCATAAATATAACATCTAGAAAAGCACTCAGGCGCAAATAATCTCGAAATTTGTGTTCCGAAGAATCACAACGAATCTCCTGGAGACATATTTACATTGCTGCTAACGAGTGTCGTTTAAAGTACAGCCAGTATTCCGTTATACAGTTCTCGCGTTGCTCCGGTCTTCCACTCTCTCAATCAGCAGCGTTCGCGAAGCAACCTCCAAAGCGCATCTCTTTTTTTCTACCTTCGCGACATAATTACATTTCAAGAAGCTTACAATATGCGCTGTCACTATCAAAAAAAAAAAAGGATTGAGCTCCCACGCGCGTGTGCCGCATGCGAATTTTAATATCGGTGCGATTCATCAGCCTGAATGCAATTTTCCGCGTATACATCCTCTTGTAAACGAGATCTGCACACAACCTATTTCACACGAGGAGATGGAAGGTCTAAGCAATCTCTTCCACATCTCTTCCACATATGTGGAACTTCTTATCTATTGTATTATCGCATCCTATTTTATTATGTATAGAGACTAAAATTTCCGTAACGAATTTCGTTTACAGGTCTTATCTTTCGCTATGACGAGCAAAAATAAACCCAACGTAAGATTCCAATATTTTATGAAAACCTTTTATGCGATCCTATTAAAAAATTTAAATCTTTTCTGCTAAATTAATTCTTTAAAATTTATTACTTTTTAATTATATTTTTCTTCCAAATTCTTTTAAAAATAGAAAATGTCATACGAGAAAAGAACGACGACGAAAAGATAGCACACGAAAATCACTTTAGAATGCTAGAATTTTATTTTTATCGATTTATCGACTATTATTCTGCCCAATGGCTCATTTCGTTCACGTTGAAAGAAATGATGTAATCTTTACGAAACTAAGTGGTGTGTTAAGAACTCTGTGAAAAGCTGTGCAAGAATTATTATTTTTAAAGAGTCTCGATTTTAAAGAATCTCGGAAAAGAGCTTTAGTATTTATTGCGAATAACTTCTTCTAAAACGGAGGGCACTCCAACATTTCGACAATTTGAGGAGGATATGCTACAGCGGGAATGACATAATCCCATTGCATAATGGGATTTCCGCTTTTAACGGCCGAAAAAAGATGATTTAGTCTGCGAGCGCTTAAACGCAGGCCGTGCATTATGACACAAAAATATGATTACCGTCACCGCGCTGCACTCGGTCCTTAAAAGAACGGAGATATGTATTAATTTATACCGCGCCAAGAGTGATTTTAAAGTGTCATTAGCGCGGCCGTCCATTATAACGAAATTGTAATTATCTATCCTATAGATGTGTGAGTGTATATATAATATATACATATATATATATATAAAATCCATTCGCTCTTCGGAAGTACAAAATTCGATCTGCCTCACTCGTCCATGTCGATGATCGATACTGGATTAAAATACACACAAGCTTTAGACATATATTTGCTCGAAAAAATGAGAGCACGTGCCGTTGAACTAAATTTGAATCAAAAACGCTCACGCATCTGTTCTTTGTTTTTTCACACGCGCACACTTTCAATTTAAAGTCAATTTTTTTATAACAAAAATTGGGATGGACATTTTTTCTAATAGTCGTTTAATTTCCAATTTTGAACATACCCGTAATCAACGTCCAAATAAAAATCCCGTTGAGATAAAGTGAAATTAAATAAATTGAAATTGGTGGAAAAATATTACATCGTATTTTCGTTAAAGTTGTAAATGCCATAAAATTTCTTCTTTTTACCACTAATTGTCTAAAAGCATTTATTTTCAAAAGTTCAAAATAAATATTCTTCATATGTTGTAAAAGTATTTATTTAATTATTAAAATTAATATGTATACATCGTTTTTAGCATACTGTTGATGGATTGTTATCGATACGAATTTCATTCATTTTATAATATAATATAAAACCCTTTTGTATAATTTGTTTAACATCCCCAAAAACAATTTCCATAATGACATACATACACACGCATACAGTACGCGCGTGCACATGTGTATGTATAAAATATATATGCATGTACAATATATGTACAACAAAACTCGGATTCTGAGGTTAATAATTTTTTGTAATGAAATAAGTAAAAAGGAATTCCATCAGGAATAAATTATTAAATTATTATTACATTTAACAACTTTTATTATACACTGTATGAATAATTAGATCATATATAAAATTAAACTGAAATGAAGAAAAGAAGGAATAATAATCTAAAAGAAATAGTAATCTATATAGTTCACAAAATTATACATACATTTCACAAAGGTGATCTAAATCCATGTAACATACGTACTTTTATGCGTTCCGTTGATAACGTGCTAAACGTACTGTGTATATATTTCCACGAACAACCTAACCGAGTTATCCCGGAACGTGACTATCGGCCGGGGTGGATTTCCGAGTGTTATGACGATTGATTGATATGTTTCTTTCGCGTTGGCACGTGCGCCGGCTCCCACATCGAGAAGTGCACATAAACTCCCGCGTGGTATTTATATATTTATATAACATGCGATATAATCCGAATCATGCAATATGTATTAATATCTGGGGAGGATACGCGACACAATCGTCCCGGCGGAGCGAGAAAGAATTCATCAAAGTATCTTTATAGCTCCTAACCATCCACTTCAGTTCGCGCGTGCGAATGCATGAGATAAATTCTACAGATGCATACGTGCGTCGCATATGGTGCATTACCTTTCAGAAGTTGCTCCGTTACTGCAGTTTCTAGAATTTTGTATTCTGAAATATGACCCATCGTTTTTGCGAATTGTCGTACAATTTGTATGTTAGACGTATAAGACACGTACGCTCAGATCAGAGCGAAGATATCTTGAAATGGAGCGGAGGAGAAAAAGACAGATAAAGAGGGTAAAAAGAGGCGAACGTTAAATATTTTCGAGACCTACTTCCGCTCATCAAAACAATGAAAAAGTTTATTTATCCTCCTCGAATTATCCGTACGTCTGCGCTTCGAAATTTTCAGAAGAAGCTAGCACGTGATAGCGGCAATTTGTTTATCAAAATTGTTTACAATTGTGCTTCAATTAGAAGAGAAGTATCTCAAAATAAGTAATAAGGAAAGAGTGCTAAATATTTTTTTCCAAACTTTATGCTGTTCGTCAAAATGACGAAGTAAGTTTGTTTATCTCTTTCGAATTATAAACTTCTGCAGACTCAAAAATTTCACTAAAAAAGCCAAGATTTCCCTTCACTTTTTAATCAAGTTTCTTTATGAGAAATATACTCTATCTACTACATCATATCATTTTTTAACATTTTATACCATTAAACAAATGAAATTAGACGTATAAAGTAATTACTTCTTAATGATGTTACATGAAATTGAAAAAGATTAAGTTTTTCTTTATCTCGAGATTGTAGTGTTACTTTGTTCGATAAGACAAATAAAGCTGCGATTCAGTAAGAAATACAATCACGTAAAAGCGATTAGGTCGAACTAATCGAACTAATCTCTCATCATTACAAATCCTTCTGTTTCAGCCCAAGAAATCTCGAATACTACCAATGATATGGTCCGAATCCCTTCACATCTCGTCAAGAACAATCGCCAATAAAATATAAATGTAAGAAATGGCCAATACGAATAATCGATTTAATCGATCATAAAAAGAATTAACATTTTTATTTCCATGATAGCTAAATAAATAATATGTAATTAATTAATTGAGTTTTAGAAAGAAATACTAAAAGAAAAATACTTGATTGTTATATATTTTTCAAATCGAAAGAAATTATTTCTATTTTATTTCTATTTATGTTAAGTCAGCAATTTATATACATATACTGCTCTGAAACAATAAATAAATAATTTAAAGACAAAGAGAAAAAAGTATAGCAGTAATTTTTTTTAGAATCCGTGCTTTTCGTATGGAATAAGGGATTACATACTCGACCGATCGGAGAAACGCGATCGAAAATCGATCATTCCTGTCCGTTTGCGGTGCATCGACGGCGCGTCGGCGTCTCGGAAAAAAAACAACGACTGCGATAACGAAGTAGGCGTCGGCGTCGCACGCGCGGCACCCGGCGATACATCGCGGGGGCGACGCATTAATCGCTCAGAAAGAAAGAAAATCATGCGTCTCCTGACGGCGACCGGCGCCGATACCGTTCCCGCACGCAGCATCACCGAGGATGTATTGCTGGACAGCGATGTTGGCTCGCGCGGATCCGAGAAGTGCGGCGGCAGCAGCAGCAGTAGCAGCAGCAACAATAACAACGGGTGCGATAGCGGAATTCGCGACGGCGTCGGCTACGCCAGCGGCCACGACCGCGGCCAACGGTACTGCGGTAGCAACAGTAGCGATAACGGCTACGCGAGCGACGATTTCTGGGCATGTACGTCTTCTATCCGGCGGACGAGCTCCTGCGTATCTATGAAAATCCAATTCGGCAGTCCGTGCCATTGACTGTCAACGGCGCAGCGGTGAACGTCGATTACGAGCAGATAAATCAGCAGTATAATCAGCAGCAATCGCAATCGCAGTCGCCTCAGCAGCAGCGAATCGTCGTCGCGAACGACGTCCGCAAGCGCAAGGAGAAAAAACGAGACACTAGTCAGACGGCGGCAAGTAGGAGGCAAATCGTGCGTAACGGTGTTGACGGCTGTGACGCCGGTAAGAAAGAAGGACGACGAAACGAGGAGCAGCAGACCAGGACTATGCAAAATAATCGTGCCTCCGGCTCCGAAGAAGCCGCCAACCATCCCCTCAAGGACCTCACGCAGCCGAGTCTCAACGAGCCGCTCAAGCAGCACAATGGCGTCGCGCTCAAGCTCGTCCAGACGGGTAAGTACGCTTCCGCGATTCTGCACGTGGCCCAGCGAAATCACGTTTACAAGCCAAACTTGTTTAAACTCATCTACCTCGCGATGCTACCATTTTTCAAGTGAAACTTACAATTAGATACTCATTGATTGAAATACTAATCAAGATCTTGATCAAAACTTCTCTCGACAAACTTTCTGCTCAACTTTTGCGTTTGAAATATTACACTTTAAAATATCAAATATAAAAATTTCATATTTTCATTTTTAATATGTTTTTTAACATGAATAAAACATTTATCGTTATCGAACGAGACATGCATGAAGTCTAGTGGAATAAAGTTAAAGAAGTAGCGCATTTTATCGGTTTTCCAGTGCTTCTGGCTAAGCAGAAAAGAAATATGTCTACAGATTTAATTTTTAGAGGACGACGCACAAAGAATTGCCTGTGCTTCTTTTACGTTTTCTCAAGCGTATCTTTCCGGATTCTTTATTCACGTTCTTTTCAAGGAGGCTAATATTCGCATCGCTAAGTTATCGCCGCGCATAATAGCTACGAAATTTGTAAGCTGAAAAATCGGTTGGCCAATAATTTGCATTATCCATTTAATACATGAACCTGTATAATCGTATAACTTCTTGTTGGCAGCTTCAAACTTCTACGTGAGTTAGAGTATTACGTGTCTCGACTTGGCAGAAGTTTAATAGCCGTCGAGCGAAGATGGTTTAGGTTTAAATCGGCAAACTGTATAAGGGAAATGACATAATGGTGCATCTCATTATAGAAATAATATATAATGTAGACTTTTAAAAAATATCAACTTACTTGTTCTGAGAATTGTATTGAAAGTCAGATATTTCTTACCTATTATTAAATATACTACAAATTATTGAGTAACCTTTAAAATGTAAATAATTAAGAAGAAAAGTTAACTTTTCCCATTTTTATGAGAATGATCATTAAAAGTTCAATGTTGGATAAACTAATCGATTTTATTTCACAACGAAAATGTCGAGAGAAATGATTTGTCATAACATCCTAATGTTTGACATTAAATAACTTCGGGAATTAAAATCCTATTAATTTAAAGTTTATCTCGGAGAAATTAAACGAAGAATATAAAGTTTCATTATCAATTTGTGTTCTCTAGATGGCGAAAAGTAATTTACTCTCAATCGCTCACAACACAAAAGCTATTAAATTCTTGACATTTTGTTATGAGAATTCTTGTCTCCAGTTTAGTTAAGGAATCCGTCATTAGCGGGAGAAGTGGGAAGCTCTGTATAAAATGTTGAGGGGGATGAAGTTTGTGTGGGATACCTTTTACTTAATGTATCACTGTAGGATACCGGAACCCACGTTGAGTCTGACGCAGGATTAATTAGAGCCACTTGTTCTCGTTACCTACATCTTTCTGTAAATATGTCACCTAAACAATTCGTCACATCTGATCTTTTTGTCCCTCCTTGACAATCGGTAGTTTCATGACTACGGATGAAGGGATCAAGATTAATTAGCAATTGGAAGTAGCGGAGGCTAAGTAGGGTTGGCGAGCCTATTACTCCACTGAACTCGAGCTATCGGTCTTTGTCACTTGCTATCCTACCTGACCTATCGACCTCGATCTCCGAACTGTCACTTCACGAAACTTATGAACCCTCCTTTTCGTTCAGGCGTAAGGCGATATCAGATTGAGGCGAATATTTCTCAACTGTGAAAGTACGTTCGAAATTCGACAAATTCCCGAATAATTTATCAAATGTAGTTTATTCGTTTAATTTATACACTCGTAAACTAAAATCGCGAATAAATCGCGAGCAAAAATATAAAATGCTTTATTTCGTTGAATCATAGAGAAAGATTGTCGATCTATAATACTCTATAAATATATATATATATATATACGATAAAAGACTTGCGAAGCTTCAAATATCAAGACATGAACTGAATGAGACTCAAAGTACCAAAGAATAAAAAACTTCAAGTAAAATACTTTTCCCAATTATTATACGCTTGTGAAGAAGAAATAAAAGATGAATAAGTCTCATGTATCTTGCTCATTTCTCCAATTTGTATTTGGCATCATAAAGATGTTCTCATAAGAATGAATGGCAGCTTTGTGCTGCGCTAATGGCTACGTTAAAGTATATTATTCTGTTGATCTGACCGCATCTCGCGGCCGTCTCGTTTCAAACATATGCACGGTAGAGTGAGTCATTTAGTGTTATCCCGTCGCGTCGTTCGACCGTACAAATTCGAATATCTCCGATGAACATTGCGCGTTCTCGAGGAAATTCCGCGAGCTCCGTTTCGCAGGAGCGCAATCCCGCACACAAGAGCTCGTTACCGCGGTATAAATAGATCTTCGCCTCGTAGCGGATTTTAGAGTATGTATAGCAGCCTGTCTCTCTCTCTCTCTCTCTTTCTCCCCCTCCCCTCTTCTCCGCTCTCTCATTCTCTCGCTCTCGTTTTCTCTCGTTAAACGATCTCTCGAGGCTATCACGTGTGCTGACCTGGATGTTTATTCGGTTCATCGGCGCGGCCAAATATCATTGCCGCCTGGTCTGGCAATCCGCGACGGAAACGCGACGGATTCGATGAAGCGACATTAATCGCCACGTAAACAAAGACCGGTGCCTAATATAGCGACAGCTGTCGAATTCTGTTTTTAGCCGGCTGTTTAAAAGTTAAAGGCTGCATCTCTATCCGAAATAGTGACCTATCTCCGAGGGCGATTGCAATTAAAATAAAATCAATAAGATTAATGGTAACATTAGTGGGACTTATAGGTAAATGCGGGTCGCGCGAAATTTTCCAATCGATAATTATCAGTTTTTTTATTAAAAAAAAGATGAATTTCTGAATCATCTGCATTTGCTGAATACGTGAAAAATTTGAATAAGTTTCAAGATGTTTAATACTCTATTATCTCACTTTTAACGATTCCAAGATAATTAATTAGTTACTTAATATTTTATTAACTATCACATTTGCATTGAATTAATTTTTTTATTTATGATAGTATTTAATTACCTTTTGTCTCAAACGATAGCGTCATTAAGAATCTTATCTCTACAAACGAACATCTCGTTCATTATAAGATATTCCAACGTTGCAATTGTTCTAATTAAGCTTACGCTTAAAGGCATAAAGAAGATAGAAATTTCATCTTTTCGCAATCACAATTTTTCTCTCGATCATCAATTTACAGTTTATTGATATAAATTTTACGATTGATTGGGACGACTATGAGAGTTGCTCTAGAGCAAGTTTATAGCTCGCGTGACACTAGGCGATCGGGTTCATCGAACCCACAAGACTCAAGGGGTATCAAGGTTATACCCTTGGAGTCACGAAGGCTATTACACCTTGGCCTACACCATCGGACGAGTCGATCGCCGGCCGGTTGATCGTAATGCGGTTTGGCCGATCGGAATTTCACATCCCGCGCTTTGAAAGATAATTTCGGCCGTCCTTCCCTAATCGCCGTGTAGCCGCGTACGCGCGACACGGAGACATCCAGAAAACGACATAGGTCATATTTTAATAAAGGAAGGAGTCTGGTTGCTACGGTAACTGTGAAGCGAACAGAGCACGCGGCCAGCCAGCCAGCCAGCCAACCAGGCAGGCAGGTAGGCAGGCACAGGCAAGCAGGATATTGATTCACCCCACCTGAATTCAGGTCAACCCCTGACTAAACGCTGTTTCGCTGTATAACGCGGACTCCTCCATTTCTATCGCAATCGTGCCGTCTCACCTTTTTCTTTCATAATTAACCCTCATTTTCTGTGGAGGCGCGCGCTAAGCCAGTACGTTTTGTTATTGGATACGGTTCATCCAGGTAACTGGGTATTTAAAGGTCTTTGCTCGTGTCCCTCGCCCGCCTATGCGCCATACCACCCTCCCAATGCGCGCTGTCGAGCGAGAAAGTTTACGCTGAATCATTAAACAACATCGATCCGTCTTGCACATTCCTCCTTACTGACAAATTAGCCCGAATTATTATAACGTTTATTATTGCATATTTTGATTCTGAAATCAGTCAACATTTCTTTTAGAAAAAACATGAATTTCTTCTCTTATATATCTCGTTAAAACTTCACGTTTATGTGTATATGTATGATGAAGATGATTTCGAAAAAATCATTACTAAAGCTACTGTACATAGTAATGATACTTTAAAAATTTTTTTCATAAAAGACTCACATTCTTCTCCCTTTATAACATAAATAATAAAGATATAAAATATAAATGAAAAGATATTAGAAAGTATACAGAACTTTCTTCATCGTTCATTGTTTACAAAGTTTAAAAATTGATATGAATGCGTTATAAAATTTAAGTTGCACTACACATCGTCTTTTCTTCTCTGAATTTTATTCTCAATCATTCAATTTTAAGATCTATCTTTTTCAAATCAAATAGAATTTATATGAGAATCGATGAATATATCGGTCAAAGCAGCATAAGAAACAATTTCTACGAAGTAAATCCTATCGAATAGAATTCCAACTCGCGCAACTTTTCGAAATTGTTTCTATTCTCTTCGGATCAGCCGTCTTATTCTGATTTTGAAATGCATAATGATTCGGGAGAATATGAGTAAATACCTTTCAATATGTGTCAATCAAACGTGAAAGTGGCAATTTCTTTGGAAAATTCTATTACGTAAAATAAAAATCCACCCAGCATTTCAAAACCGTTATCATATTCGCTGTCGCAATCGTCCTATTTCATTCCTTTTTTTCTTTTCTTCATTTAACTTTCGAAAACTCATCGCGTGATTGTAATGGAAAAGCGCACGTACCAGCCTCATCCTATATCATTGCGTATTATCAACTACAATTTATGCGGAGCATTTTTTGAATTTTTCACACGCGCCGATATTGATGTTCACTGGCGAAGTCGAGCACAATTTTTGCTGTCGTTAGTTTCGCCGTTACCGGAGATAAAAGTCCTTTTTGAGCAAAACGATGCAAGGTCGCTCGTCGCTGGCGAGCAGAAATGCAAATGCGGTGGATGATACCCAGCGATGTTTATCGTGACTCGATGCTTGTAACGCGAGATAGTTGCGAAAAGTGCTGAGGTATTTTCATATTGACGCAAAATCGATGTACGAAACCGTGAATGTGAGCGATTTCAATTTTTTTTTCTGAGCTACATCCACTTTTCTTGTCCAAACCGTGCTTCTTTGTTAAACCCGACCTTTCGATAACTTCGATTTACGTCGGTGAATTTACGGAACGGTGGTGACAGTAAAAGGCGCGTATTGTCAAGAGAGTACAGATCTCAACATTACTCGTATTACTCCGTATCAATACTCGGTACCGTCGCGCACCTGCGCCATATTTGCGCCGATCTATGATACCACGGGAATTGAAGTAGTACTTATTCTACCTTAAATTTTTAACGAGCAGTGAGTCTTAACTTTTTCAGCCTCTCTTAAATCGATAGCCGCAGCTTGTGGTTAGCTATTATTAAAGTTCGCAATTGTTTCAACTAATTATACGCAGCATATTATAAAGAATGAAAATTTAATACGGATAAGGTTATAATTTTTATTCGCGGAGATCTATCTTTCATTAAAAAAGATTTCTGAGATAGAATTATATGAATAATTATGAAACTATATATTCTATACTCTTTTTCTAGATAAATAAAATAGTATTTAAAGACAATTTCTTCCTGAAAATATATTTTTTAAGATACTTATCTGCGAGATTCATATATTTTATTTTTAAACATCCACATTTCTTACCTAAACAGAAAAGATATTTCTCTATAATATATGCATACTTTATACTTTGTCCATTTTATTTTAAAAAAATATGTAAAATACAAAATTAGATATTTTAAGTTTTAAAATTCAAATTTAAAAATAAAATTTTTAAATAAAAAGTTTTTAAATTCTAAAATTGTTCATATTTTAAATCTTAATTTAAAAAATAGATTTGGGGAAATTATGGCATTTCTAAATTTGAGATTTAAAAAATTACGAATTTTTAATTAATAAGAAAACGTAGCACGCAATTTTGCGTATCATGTACATATAGTACTCTTATCGACTCTTTTATTGACTCTTATTGATACTTTTTTAACAATATATAATAAAATTGTTTTCTTCATGTTCTTATAAAACACAATAGATATCAAATATAATAGAAAATATGTCTGAGATCTTTAATAATTTCTAACTATCGTCAAGTTAACGACAAATTGTACGACGAATTCAGCATGCAGGCTATTCGTCGCGCGGTATGCTTCACCAAATCCGCAAATAGGCCCGCTAATGGTGCAGCCGCTATTATGGTGACTTCAATTAACCGAAATTCCTCAGGCGAGCCGGTGTGCACCGTGTACATACGTGCATGTGTGCGACGCAATTTTTTTTCCACGCCCGATTTCAAGCACAATCGTTTTGTCGAGATGACGAAAGTGGAACGCCGTGGACAACGTGGCGCCAACTCGGATATTTTCCAACGAGCTCGAAAGTCTCTCCGCCAAGAGAAAATATCTCATTTCCGCGGAAGGATGTTTTCTTCGTTCGCTAAATTATTTCGCTACGCGCTGCGTTTCATGACGCGAAGCTATAATATCAGAAAGTTCGAGCGCGGGGAAACAAAGGGTCAAATAGCTGGTGGAGAAATAGCTTCGAGAGTTCCGACGACAACGACGACGACGACGACTTTGATCGTCACGAGGGCGCGGGTGACAAATACGAAACTGTGCTGGAGGAAAACGACGCCGCTCACACGACGGAGCTCAATTTCCTCATATCGCGACTGCACGTTTACGAACGCAGGCATTACATAATCGGACGGAGTTTAATAAGCTTAATTAAGAGTTGAAAGGGGCTCGCGCGAGACTTCCAATTGTCGGCAGAATTCGAAATGGAATGAATAATTGTAACAAAACATGCATTCATGTGTTACGCGATATAACGTTCCCTCAGTAATCTCGCGGGATTGATGCATATGTATAACGTAGCTATTCCATGAGGTTGATTTCGATGAAAACCAATATTACGTCACGTGCTGTATAATATTATCAATTATACATTAATATATTGTGCGAATATAGATGACGAATAGTATTGCACATCACAATATCAGATAACCCAGCAATACGAGATGCTGAGATGAAAAATGAAAAGTAGAAACATCAATTTATGAATTTATGAGTACAGTTTTATGTGTGAAACTGCAGGAACATATAATATGCTACATAATATGACTATAAAATATTTTCGTCATATTTTTTAGGAATATTTTATTCATTTGAAGGTTGAACATGTAGATTTTAAAAGTCTTTCGTGCTTTTTACACAGTGCGTTCCAAAAATTCCCGGACTAAGGGCCAATTTCACCAACTACGGTTAGACTAACCGATGATTAAAGTTAGCAGGGTGGTCAATAGATTTTAAAATTTTGTCATACTTATAACCTGAAATTTTAACGGATATATTTATTGGCCATCCTGCTAACTTTAACCGTCGGTTAGTCTAACCGTGATTGGTGAAATTGGCCCTAAAGTTTTAATTTTAATACTAGTAGCGCGATCTATTTATAATTTTGTTAAGTGTGTTAAGAAAACCTTCTGCAAAAGACTCTGCGCAAAATTGTAGCAGATTATGTTCAGATGCGGCAGAGTACGTTTTGCGCAAACGTGTTTGTGACATGTGTATTACTCATTGTAAAATGGAGCAACGTTGCAATTAAATTTTGTTTTAAAGCCGATATAAATGTGACGGAAACGTTAGTAATGTTACAAACAGCTTACAGTGATGCGACCACTCCGCGCATCATTTTTCACCGATTCCACATGCCATTCAAAAACAGCCGGACGACGCATGAAAGCATCACCATAAGCTGTTTGTAACATTTCTAACGTTTTCGTCGCATTTATACTGGCTTTAAAACAAAATTTAATTGCAACATGTTCACATTTATTTTACAATGAGTACCGCATGTCACAAACACCGTTTATGCAAAACGTTCGTACTCTGCTGCATCTGAACATAATCTTCTGTAATTTTGCACAGTCTGCGGAAGGTTTTCCTAACATACTCATAAAATTATAAACAGATCGTGCTATTAGTATTGAAATTAAAACTTCAGTTCGAGGCGTTTCTGGGACACACTGTATGTATGTGCTTTAATGTAAAACAATGTATTACTGGTTTTAATATCGCAATATTACATTCAATTCCGAACTAAATTCATCGATAAATATCTTTGACCATATCGCGGTTTGGTATGAAAACGTTCGAACTGCCGTATCGGATAATTATACATGTATTGGATAAAGTTCCTTCAGGCAGGCTTTGGTGAAACGATGATTAAACGATTAAGCGATCTCCAGGGCGCTAATGTAATCCGCTAACGCGAGAGATCAGCGAACAAATTGCGTATTATACACGAGATCTCGGCTTTCTCCCAAAACGGTAATTTCCGAAACGGGGGCAGCTTAGGTTAATGCAAATGTCCTAATGAGGGACGATATTGCGCGCGTGTGTAAAGTCCCCCTTGCTCATGCCGCTTAAATCACTATCGACGGTATGCCTGATGAGGGGATCGATATAACCCGGTTTTATCATAATTCCAAGGATTTGTTCTCGAATATGGCACGCGTGATGCAACTTGACGCAACTTGACGGGCGAATATACATTTGCATAGCTACATAAATAGGTATATGCTCGTTTATTAATGCCTAATACATTTGATGCGCGCGACGTTGTTCGAAAATTACGCAATGCGACCTCTCTTCCCTCTGCGATAATTTATTTATACACCGTCTTCCGCTCACAATTTCTAAAGTTTGAACTTTACATCTTGATAACGAGTTGAGATTCCGTTGTGTAAGTGCAATTAAAGTTGATATTAACCGAAAGTTCTTATATAGAAGAGAGGGATTATAAAATCTTTCTGTAAAAATGTGGAATAATTTCAACAATCTTTCTACATTGAAATTATTGTCGTTTTTCAATGGTTAATTTTCTGAAAATTATTAAATAGATACTATATTTCAATTATTTGTAGAAACCTATTCGCTTTTATTTTATTATTTGACTCATGTAATGATTTCTGTAACAATTGATTACTTTTACATAACTCTATAGTGATTTAATTTTTCGGGCAAAACTATTATTAAGAAATCCATTTTATTGTCAATCGATTTCAAAAGCTAACAATCTCCTGTATTATTTTGCAAATTTCTGTTTATTTCAAATGATCTATATTGAACATATCGATCTTCCTTTCATCAAACGAAAGACGTTTTAATACCGATGTCTACGACGAAACCACTCGGCTAAATGAGAAATGCTCACAAAAACGGGTCGGATTACCTGACGGTAGGTAACCATGGCAGAACAGGAGTTCGGAGGCTGTAGAGCTCACCTTATTGGATCTCCGGGTTATCTTGGCCCAGTTCGAGAAATAATGCCACCCAGTCGAGCCTTCCCTTCGTTTGTTTGAGTTGTTTGACGAGGAAAAACGATATTCGCTGCCGCGAGCTTACACTGGCTGGTTGGCATGGATTTCTATCTTCCGCGTTCTCGTTCGTCACGAATTTATCGCAAACTTTCGCCAATTCGAAATTGCGGCACAGGATCGAATTAATACACGAACGTCGGAGATATAGATAAGCCGATTATTTGAACGACCATTGTGTTATGCTATATCTCTCTCGTTTCGTTTCTGTTAGGCCGAATGTGTATTTGCGCACGAAACATGCTTTTTTTGCTCGCATATTTTCGTTACCCGAGACTTGATGTAAAAGCTTCAATGTATTTTTAAACTTCCAATCATTGTAACGAGACGAAATGTAAACCATAAGAAGAGGGTTTTGGGCAATTTTATTTTATTTTTTTTAATAGTATAAGTCTGTCACTATTTTTAAGCTTAATAATTTGATATAGGAAGATAATTAAGAAATTTTTTCATATATTCATGGTAATTTTACAAATATAATTTACTATTGGAATCTATTTGACTCCGAATAAGAAACAAAAATAAAACAAATAACATATTCAATATTAATCTTAGGAATTTTGTGATAAAATTCTCACTTCGAGCAATCATAAACATCGCTATAAAGAAAAATGTTTCCCGTCGGGGTCTACACACATATAAGTCTTAATATTTGACGCATTCCTGTGTCAACAAAAAAAAAGATATATTCCTTGACAGATTCGCACCTCCCTTAGCAAAATAATAACGACACATAGACGAAGATATATCGCAAGTAACGACAATGTGTGCTTCCCATGGTCGAGATATTTCTTGGCATAACGGTATGAGATTCTACGCATTTACCGTACGATGAGCATCTCAAATAAATTCGAATATCAAGTATGAATGTGAAATATATGAAAATTTCCAAAATTGTTATGACTAATATTGTTAAGAATCGAAATAACTCTAAATATTCTTAACATACATATATCTGAATAACTCGAAATATTTTTAATATGAATATAAGAATACTCGACATTTAAATGACAAAAATAGAAATGAAATTCAATCACGAATTACTTTATTGCTGCTTTTTTAAATAAAGAATATTTTTTGAGAATGTTCTTATTTCGATTTTAATGATGAATAATATTATACGTGATACTCCATTAACAAGAACAGAAATTTCAAAATGTTTAAATATAAATAATATTTTCGGATATCTGAGTTAATTATTTCAATATTTTAATTAAACAGCAACCATTAATATTTCGCAATTTAGACCATCAATAAATAATAATCAGCATAATGTGAATATATATAAATGTATAAATATATAAATACTAATCATTAATGTGAAATGCGGATAATGTTAAAATAAATATCAATATTTAAAGCGTGTCTTCTTGCTGCAGATTAAGAAGAGAGGTGCTTATTACATATTCATAGTATAGCTACGTAAAAAGTTTGCATCAAAAAAACTTCGTTTCCTCATTATTCTGCTCGGATCATGACTCCATAGGAAGTTTCATTTTGCTTTTTCGAAACGTGAGATTCCGATAAAGAGGCGGTTCATCGAAGCGAGGAAATAAGCCGCACCAGGAAGCAGAGATCCCACAAAGGGCTGGGCGCTATCACGACCGTAGTGATAACGACCCGAGAGAGGATCCTACACGCTTTGACGATCTTCCCCGAGCCGTTTCTCGAACACGAAGAGGTCATTTCGATCGCCCATAAAAGGATATTTCAAAGTTCTCCGCACGAGGTATTGGATAAGACGGCGAGAATATTGAATTCTTCACGGCCGAATGCCACTCTAGATATGTCCAAAATAACGTTTACCAGAGCCGATTTCCACCGACCGTGGAAAAACACAAAGGGACGTAATTTCACTTTTGACCGTCAAGTCTCTCTCGGGACGTCGATTCGGATGTGTCAAGACTGCAGCGATGCCTTTGACGAGCAAATCGAATCGATGTAGACTGCAACCACGTCGTTGCACTTGAATTCGCTATCGTGAATTGCAAGATTCCACTGAATTGGCAACTTGCCAAGGCAGATCTTTCTATTACCAAAACAAGATTCGAATCGGAATTCTAATTTCCGTTTAAACTGTTTATTTTTCGGTCACTGGTTCGCGAGATATCTTAAATTTCATCACTTTAAGAAATAACTATTTGCAAGTGTTAGATGGAAAAATAAATATTATATATTAACAGATGTCACGTAAAATTGTCTATCATTTAACAATGTCAATTTAATAATATTTAATAATTTGTTACTATGAATTTTTAATAACAATTGCTATAATACTCAATGTAACATATAAAAATAAATTTAAAAAATATATATATATATAAAATAAATTTTTGTAATTAAATTTTTTTAACTTTCTTCAACTGCACGTTAAAAAAAAACATGCTGTTTCAAAGTTTGATTCTTAACATTATATTATTTTTGCATATGCCTTGCATAATATTGACTATTAATTTAACAAACGCTAAATTTTTGCTTCAAGGAGCTAGATCTCACGATTTGCTATATTTATTTGGAACGCCATTCTCTATACACTAAAACATAAATGAATAATGTTTTCTTTTATGTGTTTCGCGGGAATAGTCTCCGAGTTTGCCCAGGAGTTGGGCGCCGCGATGGAGAGCCACTCGGCAAACGTACGACGTCTGGTCGACGAATTTCGCAGTCGATCGGGCGACGGGAGAATCGATGTCGGCGGTATGCGACGTGTTTGGGAAAGTTTGCTACGGCAGGTCGAGGCGGATGCAGCTTCTCACCTCGATATGGCTGCGGTACTGCAGCAGCAATTGTCGAGGCCCACCTTGGAGGCGAGCTTCCACCGAAAGCTACAATCTAGAAAGGTGAGCTTATCTCTATACGAATTTCTTTCTCTCTGTAAATTTATTCGTAAATAAATTCGTAAGTATCGTGATATTTCAAAGTAATTTCATTTATCGACACACCTCGCTCCACTACTTACGATCTCTCGAACCCGTACAAACATTTCGCTGTGACGACGTGTTAACAGCAGTATTGTCGTCTTGCGCAATTGCAATTGCTATTTCAGACCATCAAAAGACACTTCGATCGCGACAAGGCTCTCGTTGCTTAGATATCGAGTTACGGGGAAGGGACAAGAGCTTGCCGCAATTGGCGAACGCGGACGGTAACATTTCCCAAGCGACCCATTCGATTATTCGATTTCAACGCATTTCGAATGGCATTTCAACTCGATCAGGAGCCCCGGGTCACATCGTCTCACCTGTTCTCTCACGTTCGCTGCGCGTGATCTATACCGTATTTACTGTCCTCCTCAGGTATTCGCCCATCGCGACGCTTACGAGCAAGTAGTTAGCAAGACGGAGGAGAAGTTGCAGCGTGCCAGATTGGATTACAAGCGCGCCTACGCCGCGTTGCTAACCAACGAGGCCGGCGGCGGCGCCGAGCAGGAATTGAAGCGCGCTTACTTGGAGTCGCACAACGCCTATATCCTGCAGCTACGCGCTACGAACGCTATTACCGAGCGCTATCAGTTCCATTGTTTGCCGGGGCTGCTGGGCGAGATTGCGGAGGTCTACGAGGAACTTTGCGGATTGACCTGCAAATGTGTCGCCGGGATCTCGGAGTCGGCGGGGGAGCGATCCGGCGAACAGTCCAAACGTTATCAGGTCGTGGCCAAGGAAGCGCAGGCGGTTGTACCGTCCAATGATCTACAGGTACCTACTATTCGCTCTTCGAAGAGACTTATTGAACCCGCGAGATATGGAAATGGCATGTCCATTTCTCTTTCTTCCTTTTTGTTTCGCGATGCAGTGTCTCAAGTATACCATTACGATAAAAACAAAATATTTCTGTCTTGCTGAAAGAAATGATGTGTGAAATTCGTCGCCGTTTCTTCTGGAAAGCGGTATCTGCAAGATGTGGTTTAGAGAAAGAAATATATCATCGTCTCTAATTTATTCCTCTCTGTCTCTCTCTCTCTCTCTCGCGAGGTCGAATCTCTCGAGTTGACGACGTGACGGCGAGCATCCACCGTGTCAATTTCGCGGTCCGATACGTCAATCGGAACCGATCGATCGCGCGCAGATCCGATGCCCGACGACGATACGTATTCCGGACGTATTGATCAACACAAGCAAATAGATGTACAGAGCATATATCCAATTTCGGGGTGGCGAGGTATCTGATGACGGATTACAATCGTCGGTATTCGGAGAAGAGAGACAGAATGAAAACAGGCCGCCTGATTAAAGCCGGTTATGTTCGCTGTGGGGGCACGCGTTCAGGATATTGGCCGCTCGAGATCGCCGTTGTCTGTGTACATCTATTTGCTTGTATGTACGCGCGCGCGCGTGTGCGTGTATGTGTAAGTGTAAAGGTGAGTTAACTCGTTCGGCTGACCAAACACGCTGATATTTCACTGATTTGTCCTCCTTGAATCCGTCGGTTGAATCGCGGGTTCTCATCGGAAATAACGATTTGTCACTTAACTGCATATCCCAATCCACATCGCATTTCGAGAGATTATCGGCGCTGGAACGATGACAGTGACGTGACGAATACTTTCATCGAAGTTCATCCCGCGTATCGTCGCGTAGTTAAGGGTTTTAATTCGCGAGGGTTTGCGACGAAAAGAGATATTAAAGTTAGAACGCATGACCCACATAAATTTGCAAAACGTGCCACGTTACGTTACATATGTATCGCGCATTATATCATTCCACTTTTCATTTATTCGCAGTTATTTCGCTCGTGAATGTATTTTATCCAATTCCGCATTACTGCGCTCCATTTTCGTGCTCGCCGGTTATGAAGCATAATGTCAAATAATTCAAAACTGCAACGAACGTTATTTAAGGCCTTGGCGCGAAACCTATCCGTGAATGCGACGCCGCGGAAGCCGCCGCGACGCCTGTACGTCGCGCCAACACCACCCGAACAGATACCGATGGAGAGAATCAGTCAAATACCCACGCTCAGGGATGAATTGGTTCCAACGGGCGCCAGCACGCTCCCGCTCATGGAGGATCTTAAACGGGACTACGACAGTCTCAGCCAGGAAATAGGTCGTCTGCAGGACGCTCTGGATGCTCTCGTGCGAATGCAACGCAAGTACGTACAGTTGTTCTTTATGCAACCGCGTATTTACTCGTAACTCGGAGTTACGAGCGTAACAGTCTGTCCAAAGATAATTTCTTTTTAACACGTTGTCCGACCGGTAATTTTTATATGACTCGCGATGGATGTCACAGTAAAACTGGAATTATTATATAAATATATAATGATAAAATATTGTATATAAAATAAAATTTTATTTTCATGGATAATATAAATTGTGCATTGTGCACTTTTTACTTTATGTTATGACCTAATTATTGATGTCGTTCAAAATTTTATATTAAATATTCTTTACCTAGTTTAAAAAAATTTTAATAGCACTGGTTACGAATGGCAGTAAAAATTTTAATTGAAAAACTGTACGCGTTAATTTATGATTTATGTAAAAAATTAATTTTATCTTTACAAATTTTTTCTTTTGTTAATTGGATTTTATTTTATATCTTAGGATAAGGATTTTTTGTTTCTGTCAAATGTCTGTAATAATTTATTACAACTTGTGATAAACTCTGAAGAAACGTTTGAAGAAAATCTGTATAAATTTCATTATTATCTGCATTATTTTTCAATGTGTACTTTTCATCGTATAAATTATTCAAGTATGTTTTTATTACCGTCTACGAGAAAAGATTAATCAAGATTGCTCCTCGACTTTCGAACGTTTTTTATCTTTATAGCTTTATTTTTCACCCGTTTCGGTCGGCTCAGTAGCT